>JAQGAK010002983.1:0-17102 GCA_034696945.1 Lipothrix lubbocki
TTTGCTGAGAAGCAAATGTATTTTGTATTTTGTAACTTGGCTTTTTTTGAAATTGGGAATGTATTTTGTATTTTATAATTTGTATTTTGCTGAGAAGCAAAAGTATTTTGTATTTTGTAGCTTGTATTTTCGTGAAATTGGAAATGTATTTTGTAATTTTTATTTTGAGGGAATGTATTTTGGACAGCTCTGGTAAAATACAATTTTACAAATAATAGTAATTCATAGAAATATGAAATCCATCAAAATCAAACATCGAAATCAAATAATCATCACGTACTAAATTTCCTTTGACTTCGTTCATTTTTTATTTCCATTACCCAGAAGCAGGTGTAGTGTAATTAGAAGTTATAGCGAAGTCATCACAAGGATGACAAAATTTAAGCCCAAAGTTTAAATTGTTAACGACAAAACTATTTGTAATGTTAATGCTTATTAAAAAGTTTATATATCAAGAGTTTATTGCTCGCATATCCAAACGACTACTTGAAGAAGGTCAGCAGCCTAAAACGTTTGTAAATAAAAGCTAATTTTGCATAAGTAGACGTTCTACATATTAATTCATAATATTGGCAAAGCTTAAGCATAAGTTTTACAAATATTAATTTAATCTTTTCAAAAGCAACGCTTAAGAGTTATTGCTCCCATGTTTCGACGCTATCTTATTGAAATGCAAAAAACGCGAGGAGATCGCAAAGGGGTTTGGGACGCCACTTTTGTATTTCCGTTGTTTTATTGACGTGGGACATATTTCACTGGAAGTAAGGTAAGATGGCGCGCAAGGTAGAGTTTTTAGTTAGGAAGTTCAAGTTTCACGATGCAGCTTTCACATTCGGATTCTTTGGGGAAGTTACTGTCATGTCCTGTAATGCAAGTACTGTAATGTAAATTGTCACATCCTGTCATCCTGTATACCTGTAAGTATATAGTTGAATATTTTTAACATTTTGAGGGTGACTCATACAACATACAAGTATACTGAAAATAGTCTAAAAATATACTGGAATGATATTTACTCTGTCACAAGTCGGCATATTAGAGGTGAGTGTGATCACGTTAAAGTTAAATTCTGAAGAAATATGTCTCATTTTAATTCTACTAGTTCATAATATGTGTGTGCATTGAGACATATAAACTTTAAGCTTAAAATCTTAAATACGTTTGAAAAGTATCCCTCTAAACACGAGCCTTGCATATAGAAATAGCAAGTTGAAATAATGACTAAATATAGTTATTAACACTACATAGCTGTTTTATCGTGTTGTGTAATTTATTGGCTAGGAACGATTTTTCGGTGCTTTGAAGTATTCAGGGAGGTACTAATTACGTTAGTGGTTTCAGAAGCATCGTTCTGTACTAAAAGTCTTAATAGAAACACCAATCAGCTATCGGAGAAAGCAAAAGAAAAAGATCTTGTGTTTAGCCTCACTCATGCATTAGTAAGTCTGAGGTTGTATGTGTTTCGAAGCTTGAGTCGGTCAGCTTCGTTTAGAAATACCATCAGACTCGTAAGTAGTTAGGAGAATTGAATCTTTCACCAGCTTTTGACCCCCGAGCTATCAAAGAGAGCTCTGTGGTTCCCAACTGGTGCTTAGTCTTCACCGAAACTTCCTGTTGTATACATATATATATATATATATATATGTAACCTTGTGTGCGAGAAGTGTGAAGCTGGAAGATCGTGGGCTTTCGGAATATACTATATTTATGTCTAACACCTATATGTATGCAATTCCTATATGAATTGCATCGTTTTCTCCTTCCACGAGTGATGACATGCACTACTTTCTTATGTCTGTGTGGTATGCACGACAACGTGTTATGCAGTTTGGTCTAAGTCTACAAATCAAGGACACTCGTGTTGTCTCCTTATCTTGTGCAGTCTAATAGATCCTTACAGCCAGCCAGCACATAAACTTTGCTAATTAAGTCAACTGGATGGAGTAGATTTGTGAGCAGATTGTGAGAACCATATTTGATCAAATCCCTCTGTTCCTTCCTCTATGAGTTTATCATCCGGCAGCTCGTTCAAATTAAAATAGATCACACTCCCTCTCATCCGGCGCAACTTTTACAATTACCTAATTCCAGTCGTCACCATGGCTCCCTATAATCTTTATGTGAACGGCACTTCTTTCCGGCCCATAGAGACTAAAAGCTCTCGAACCTCGCTAGAAAAACTATTTACAGTCTCTCCATTTACTTCATAAGTTCCTCTGCTTCCAGTAACTTTCACTTGACACCCTTTAACTTTCAACGTGCTAAAATCACCTAATCTCACCCACACCAACTTACTCCCTATTCCAATGCGCTCAGTAAATGAATCTTTAGACAGCCTAACTGACATATCCAGTATAAAAAATGAAAGGCTTCAACTTTTTGACACGTCAAAAGCTTGCTTTGAATCTCACTGAAATCCAATTTAGCATTTCTGCAAGGCTGTACTTAATATTCATCGTCTGTTATGTTGAATCTTTTATTACCTGCCTGAGGGTAGTAATATGATGAGATCAATCTCATGCCACTCATAAATTACTCGATTCACGCCAAGTCCTTAATTCTCTTATCGACGTTTAGTCACTCAAGTAGAATAAAACCATTTAAAAGATTTATTCGGCATTATCTTGGAAGAGAATCCAGCCTTTGAGCGTCTCGCTATTACAGGTCGTCCATAAACTGAAGAACGACCCTAACCATACACTTTCATTCTTTGAAAATCAGTACGCAAGGTGCTGGCATTCATTCCATCCTTGTCCTGAAACTTTTCCACCATACTTTATTAAATTAGTTATAGCAAAAAGGCAGTGTATGTAGGTTACTTACAGTTAGTTTGTGTACAAGCTTATACCCAATAGGTGATGAACCTTTGACTCTATTGGTGTTGTTGTCAAAGTTATCACCACTGGAAGTGCTTCTAGGAGGATAGATTTGCATGCTTTTAATTTTCAGACGGCAAGCTCATTCTCCACTCTCATTTAAGCCTACTTTATAGGACTACATACTTGGTTTCGTAAACAGCGAATCCTTTAATTAAAATTTTTACATTTAATTATAGTCACCCCGATGTATGTATGTTATGAAATTGGAGTAGTGGGTGGAGATAAATCAAAATCTATAACTTCTTATTCTATGGGACATAAGATTTTTTAAAGTAGCAACTTTTGTACTATGAACTTTCATTAAGGTTGATACTTTTTCTAATTAATTTCTAAACTGCTGTAGATTGTCACCGGGCAGAAATATAGCTGGATGGAGAGCAAACAATGTAATAAATTAATTCAATTTAGATAATGTTCAGATAATTTTCTGTTACAGCTGAGTGTTTTGAGCTGCGTTTGAGGTCATAATAGTGTCTACCTAGGAATGACGTATAATAAGATACTATACATGGTGCGACCTACAGCAGCGGGTAGAATGTTGCGGAGATCCTCATGCATACATTGAAACACAGCTCTTTACATAGGTAGTACAGATACGCACATACGTAAGTCAAAGTTGCAACTTTCCAGACACCCGCTATGATAAAGAGCTTTTCGTAGGAAACTGTTTCCACAGAATTTTAGCTACAGCTGGCCTATTCCCTGTATTTTATTTTCATTATGAAGTGAACAATCCATCTCATTCATTCTCCCTATTTTATCTTGAGACACTTGCTAATGAAGCTTGATAAACAACTGGTGTATAGTTCGTCCAGAGTTTTAATGTCAGCGATGCTTTACGCATAGTTTAGGGGCCTCCTCACATATGACATACCGTCCGAATTGTATATAGAATTACGTGTACCCATACAGAGAGGAGATTCAAATAAGTTCTACGTACACCGCTCCTCACCTAATGACATGACACCACCTTTCCCTTCAGTAAATGCATTCTTTTGATAGTGAGAGGTGAAGTTCATAAAGTGACTTACGTTGCTAGATAGCAACAGGAATAGATTAGTGGCACGTTCAAGTAATACATTATGCATGTACTTTGCTACCATTACCCCGTCATCAAGTCGGATCTTCCTTCTACTTTCCGAATATTTGTCTTTCCAGCTCTTTACAGTTCCGAGCGTCATGAAAAGGGCGAGTAATCTCAAATACGGTTTTCAAGAGATCCCTTCTACTTTATACGTACTCTACCGCACCTATTTGTCCATCAATTCTCGTATTTAGACTTTCACTATCAATCTTCAGCTTTTAAAAGGACATATACAAGCCAAGTAATTGATTAGCATACGGAAGATACTGGGTGGTTTATTTCCGAATAACTCAAACTGAATTTGAATTACAAAGTAAACCCAAAGACATCTAAAGTGTACCCATTGTATGTATATATACTGTATATACAATGAAAGTTAAAAATAAACTTTCACATTAAATTCAACATTTGCGTTGTTATTACACTTTCGATTTACTCCAAGTGTGTAGGTACATTCTACAGTGAAATAAGCGCATGAATGACTCTTACGCCGGATTTTCAAAGAAATAATGGCATAATACATGATAAAATGCGTACATGTATTAAATATATGAACTAAAAACAAATACTATAAACTTTTCATATTCAATTTGAATTTAACCACGGCTTATTTGAATTAATCCCGACTTCAATTCACAACAGTAACAGTTTATGGTTAAGCGGCTTTGGCAGTAGATGGCGAGACGAATGCGAACTCAGAATAATTGTCAGACCTCCGGGAGTACACAGAAAGAAAATTGTCAGCAATGGTGACCCAAATGGGAGAATAATTATTAGCTCTATATTTCAATTTTACTGTTTACTCCATCCTCAGGGGATTGCTATTCCAAGTGATTCATCTAGAGAATCAGTACGGTAGTCTATACTTAGCTGCATACGTTTACACTCCTGGATTTGTTAGCATGTTCAGATACCGAGCGGATTTCACAAGAATCGGAACTTGATAGGAGTTGAATACTCAAAAGGCTCAATCCGGGATCCCGAGTGTGTGGAAAAAGATACCGAATTTGTGTACAACGATATCTTGTGTAAAGAGAGTGAAAAAACTGCAGAAAGGCGGCACCGATGCAGAAAGTTGGATTGGGTTATCATCAAGGCAGACTCGTCGGCATTTGTATTTAGATTTGATTAGACTTGGAATGCAGGGCTGTAGTACTGTGTCTATACGTAAATTGTCTGTACAAATATTCCATGCTTCTTTATTATTCTGCATAGATGAATCTATACAAGATATATTTGAATATAAATATGTAAGCCGTGCAAGAAACGGTGGAGTAAATGATACGATACGGCGGAACGGAATGGTTACATGAAGAGTTATGAAATGATTATAATAATATGGTGAGGATATAGAGGAGGAAGTGAGCGGAGGGGAAGCTATGTCTGTGGCTAATAGCTGCTCTGGTTGGAGATTTCGAGAAGAGGAGAAACGACGAGAAGACTATGAGAGATAAGGCAAGTTTAGGCTTTGTTATCCCGAAATCAACTTGAAAGTGATGATTGTATTGTGTATTACTCTTGGTGTTGCGAATCGAGGATGCTTCCGTTGAATAGATTCAAGTGTCTGGTCCTTTAGATACATATATACAAATACAAGTACGTGCCTATTCTCCTTTGAAATTCGAAGGCCTGTACATTATTTATTATGCATTCGGAGTTGGCTAAGGCACACTGTAGCTGTTCAAGGGGACTGAGAGACATTGTCGTTGTTTGAGAGGACGACAAAACGAAGGGAAAGGAGGAGGATACGGAGTTCAACGAGAGGAGAAGTGGGAATTTTTGCTGAGCAAAATAATGCAGCCGGTGATGATTTATGAAAATCGTTAAAAGTCTGTGGTCCTATAATATGGAAACAAAGGAAGGAATCGCAAGTAATAATTCTCGACGTCAGTACCAGAAGATCGTTAGAGTCAAGAGACAATTCTGGACTCCGCCTTTTTCGAGTCCTTCCACGTTCCCCCCGTTATGAGCTCATCTTCAAGACGTAAGGAGTGGAAGGCTCACAAAGCAGGTACTTTTACTACATATGGTGTTACTTGTCTCTTTAGGCCTCAAACTTAACTCCAGGACCTCTCTCTCTCTCTTCCCTCTCCAAACCAGTGTCTACTTTTTGCCTTTTCATTCCATTCTGTATGGACCACAAAACTAAATCTAACATCTATTATGTCTATCTCCATGGCCCTTTGTAGATCCCCTGTCTGAGTGCGACTGGATTCTCCGCAAAATATCCATCGTCTCTGCCAACCACACAGTACTAAACAGTAACTTTTCTCTGTCGACTCTATTTCCTTTGTTTTTCTCTGAATAGATCATCCAACCAGGCAAATCTTGCGAATATTCACCACACATTCACCATGCTTTATTCGTCCCATTCAAATCCACCTCAGAAGTATGCACGTTATATCTACGGGCTGTATCATCATTCCTTCAATGCTGCTCGTAAACAATCAGCGGTCTCATTGACATAAAACAGCCGAACCAGAATTACCTGGAGTTCGCATCCTGTACGTAGCATCGATCCATAACCTCAATACATTCAACCAATACTCTCCAAACTAGTTATGGTGAACAGAAGTAAGCCGAAGAAATGCAAACCAAAGGAATCCGTAAAACTGATTCTGAAAAGAAAGGTCCATATTGAACCTGAATCTAAAGAATCTAAGCTGAAACTGATTCCAACCCGAAGAATCCAAACAAAAAACTAATTTTACCTGAAGAATACACAAGGTACCAAATTTCATTTCAAGAATCCCAACAAAAATGAACTTTACAGGATCTAAGCTGAAATTGAATACATTTGGAAAAATTTTACCTGAAGAACCCAAAGAATATAAATTGAATTAGTCGAAACAAACATAATTTTTACGGGATGAATACAGCCAAAATAAATTTCACTTGCAGAATACAAGTAAAGCTACGGTATATATGGAAAGATACCCTGAAAAAGATTTGCGTAAACATTTCCAACCAAAGATTCCTATCCCAAACTAAGTCTCAATAGAAGAGTTTGGATCTAAAGAGTCTGAGCTGAAAAGGTTGGGTACGTAAAGGTTAGAAATTAATGTCCGATCTAAGGAGTATAAAAAGTAGCTACTTTGTGACATCCGCCTGAAAGACAAATGATGGATTACTATGCCAATTTGCCCCTTACGTGTCCTCTTTTAACTTCCGAGTCTTTAACATACATAAGTAAAGTCTTCATGCCCGTTCCATCTCTCACCTAGTCAGGAATCTCTAGCTCCTTCTCAAAATCTCCTTCTGTCTAACCAAATACTGACAACTGCATTAGGACCATGTAAAAATTAGTGTGAAAAATGTTGTACAGACACTTTTGCATAGATTGCAATACATTTTCTTCCTATTTAGGATTCATAGGTTCAAATTTACTATTCATACAACAAATACTCCACATTTTGAAGAGTTTCTTCATGTGGTTTAATTCTACTGAATTTCCTTAGAAACATCCATCCAAGAGTGCTTCCAGGATTAGATTTAAGCCCGTACCAGTTCATGTGTGTCTCCACTACAACCGGAGCTAAGCCTTTTTTGCATTAATAGCATTTAGCTCTTTAGATCTGGTTGGTATGTTTTTCGTGTACACAAGGCACTTTACAAGTACCTGCACCTGTAATGACTTGTGAAGCAGTAAATTACTCTAAATTATTATTTAAGTACTTGAAATTTGTGGATGCTTAAGTTTCAATATATGGTTCCTATTCCACCAAAAACTTTACGTTTGCATTTTGCGCTTTGCATTCGCGCGAAATCTGTTCCACCATTCGACTGTGCACGAGAGTTGAGCTAAGCTCCAAACTTTACAGCAATATTTTGCAGAACTTTACAAACTGCATACTGCAAAGTTGCAAATTTTATCCCAAAAGTGCTACTAGCATGGTCATTGTAGGCATGTCATACAAATGTAATTGCCAAGACCGAATCTAGAAGATTATTTTTGTGTAATAAATTATTTGCGATGTTCAATACTCTCGAGTTAGAAATGCGTAGTTTCCTGGTGAAACTAAAATGAATGAAATTGCGTTACAAAGGCACAGGCCCAGTAAACCGAGCGTCAATCCACATGCAAACCTGCAAGTTTTGAAGCAGAACGTGCCGTTTAAAGAGTCAAGATGCATTTTGAGGTGGTAGTGGCCTCAAATCTGGGCTGTTGTGTGGTTTGAGTCAATGTATATGTCGAAAGAAGCGTGCTGAATGAAATTTCAAACTCGGTGTTCCCAAGGACTTTAACAACAAGAAGAAAGTAAAGTGCTGGCAAGTTGTCCGACGAGTGTGTCGAATCAAGTCATGAACTCGCCATTTGGGTTAGTCAATGGACAGACTTAGTCCATATAGATATGAATCGGAGACCGTCGCTGGTAAACCTTCGTAATATCACATCCGTAGGGAGCGTCATTCATTTGGTCCGTCCGGGAAGAGAAGAATGTTTGAAGGCCTGTGGTATAAAGGCTCTAACATACATAGGTAGAAAGAGTCACCAAGTACATAAACTTAGTTTTACAATTTCCTCGATTACTTGTCTGGTTCCTTATGCCTACGTGTAATAGGATCCTCAACAATACGTATTCCGTGCCATGAAAACTGTCAGGACTTCCCATTTTCTTACAACTCCCAAATATTTTTTTCATCGGTTTCCTATAATACACATGTACTCCTGGGGAAGAATAAATGAGGAAATACATGTATGGTTTGTTATGGAAAGCGAGTTTTTTTCTTTCTCCCAGTCATGCATTGTATACAATAGTCTTTCGGACATTTGAACATAGGAGGTTGGAAGGGTTACACAAATACTGGATTTTCACTCAGGCCAGGGAGTCTGATAGTAGCCAGTTTTGTGTTAAACTAGTGCATGGCACGAACAAGGTTTGTGTGTGTAGGGAAATGTCCTCAGACCGACGGCCTGGTGTGGGTTCAGGCCATGAGAGGTTTGTGAGATATGAGCCAACTTATAAGTTTGCTTTTACTAATATGAACCATGATGTACATACATACCGTAAGTTTTTTGCGTACACATGTGAATATATTTACTTGGGCATAACTATATATAGATATACATAACTATTTTTGCGAATATATTTCTCAAGAATGGGTATACATAGTGCTTATGAATAAAGACGTGTTCCGTGCTTCACAGTCGTTTTTCAAGAGGCACGGGAAGAGCCTCTGTTCCTTTCAGAGTCCTCTTCTCGAAACCATGCACTTCTTTTTCGTTCAACTCTCCGGTTCTAAAAGAGCCCTTCTCTAATCTCCAGATGGAAAAGTCGCTCACTCAGCTCCTCTCTCGTCTCTGTCAGTTCTCTCTTCTCCCTCGTCTCCAGATCTACCTCCTGCCTTTTCCTTCATTCGAATCATGTTTTCAACCATCCAAACAACCAAAATAGCCATTCATTCATCCATCCAGATTCATGCATACATGATTGAAATACTCTGTGGAAAATTTACACACACATACATTTGCACTTACATCAGCAGAAGCATAGTTATATACAAGTGCAATATAGAAGGATCGTACCCACAAGTACACACAATGCAAGAAGGAGAAGCACACATATTCTTCCTTCAATACTTGAGAAGAAAGTTGAGACAGAACCATATTTTATCCCATCATCGAATGCTGCATCACTTGCTTCTTCCAGCTTTTCAGCCATGTCAACCCCGAAGCTTTCCTATCAGGTGGCTACACGTGCAGGGAGGACATCCCTGCATGTAGGTACTTCCCACCAGCAAACACCATTTACTAGGTATGCACCTTCCGTACAACCACAATCAACCAATGTTTTAGCCCAGCTTGTAAATACATATGAACTTCTTTCCCATAACAACCCTGCATCCTTGTATCTCAATTGCATTGACTATTTCAGAACCATATTTCTATTGCACTTAACTTACATAGAGAAGTTTAGAGCTTACTACATCACACATTACAAGCTTACTAGTTCACATACTATTTCATGCCTATTTGACATGCTTAGTACTTCACAATAGACACGACAAGACAAGACTACATGCTCACGGAATGGAGTCAGTTTAGCGGAACAATTACTTGCACACCAGCAGATTCAAATTTGCCCTTGTAACCCCCAACATGCTACATTAAGTCATAATCTGGTAAAAGAGCCCAAGAAACCCCTCAAACAATTCTTTCTATTTGTCTTGTATCTCTATATTTTTGTTCACATATAGCATATACATTACAGCTCCTCAATTTAATTCAGTATCTGTATACTAAATTGGAAAAAATATTGAGAACGCACAATTTTTTTGGCATTGTGAATCCGGGCAGAGGCAGCGAACTGCTGGAGGGAAAAAATTTTAAAATCTAAGAGAAGCAATAGGTGTGTAGGAATAGTGCCAGCAAGTCTTTCGGTTTTTGGAGCTTCCAGGTATTCAAGATTACACAAAAGCCCGGTATGTATATAGATTTTCATCTATATTACAGCCAGGGATGTACTTATTACTGCTTATCTCAAAATATCATTACCTTATCTATAAGCATGATAGGGTTTAAACATAGGTCTGGCTAGCTCCATGATATTGGAGAGATAGGAAAGTACTAAATGTGAGGACAAGGAAAAAAGGTCGTAGCGTACTTTTTTGTTTGCATTGTTTTTCTGCCAAATCCTCCCCTTCTTCCCGAAATTTCTCTCCTGATCGGCACTTCATTATTCCCTGCCTTTGATTCAGATGGCATTTTGAAAGGAGCGATAGTGCCCAGCCAGCAACTTTGTCCATCCGCTCTTCCTTCTTCCACTAGTATATTCATAGACATCATATATCGATAGTTACCATTTATAGTTCCATTCTATACGTAGATATTCAAATAATTCATGTATAGTCACCCTGCAGAATTTCGAAGAAATTTCCCCGCAAGAATCTTCAGTCACTGTATGCAACATACGTACCTTATGTAAGTAGACTATAAAAGCATGAATATAAATCTGAGACTCGTTGTATGCATAAACATTCATGACTAAAGTAATACGGCACGGAAAGAGAGGTTGAAAAATAGCGGAGTCAAATAGGAAGAGAGACGTTTGTCGTGGCATATCAGCCTTTTTGTAAGTCCTATTCGCCACATCAGCATGGGTGAAATTTCTCCTGGACTGGTACCAATTTTTCTCTGTCCAACCTCCTGAAAGTCTCCATTTCCTGCCCAAGTCACACCTTACCCTTTCCGTCTGAACCCACAGTTGCCATCGTAATTTGGGGTGGGAGGTCCCACGGCACTATCCATATAGACATATTTTTGGTTCTAGTTGCTTTCTATTTTTCCTTTGTTTTTCAACCGATCTACATATCTCTACATATCTTTATAGGCTCGGACTCTACACTTAATTTATGGCAAAATCTCTGTATATAATAATTAAAACCTTGTGTAGTCTCTATTGATACTACACACTACAAGCTCACATCATGCAGTTCCTATTTGTGTAACAAGAACTCCATGAAATCAACCAATTCGCTTTGTATTTCTCCATTTGTTATTTGTTCCGGCCACGCGCCTTCCAATCTGCGAGTCCTCTGAATATTGTATAAAACCCACACTGCGGGATCAATTCATATATACGTAACTTAATATGGGAAATTCCCTGCAACCTTTCCTTTTCAAAATAATGTAGTGTAATATTCTATATCGTTGTTTTTTGAATTGCAGCGTTGAATGAGGACTGCCGGCTGGTGAAGGTATCTTGTGGTAAAATTTGTGGTAATTTTTCCGTAAGATTGAATGTTCCCTGAAGGGAGTTTTACTCGGAGGGACTGTATCTGTTGGTATTTCAGTGAGTGGTGCTCGTGTGAGAAGCATCCATGACACTTAGTTACTTACATGTGTCCGGGGCGAGTAGTGGGAGAGAGGAACCGTTTGCGAATAATTTATTGTCGATCGCCGTACAAATCAACAAAGGATGTCCATGACCTGGAAAGCTTTCATTTGAAATTACATTGAGAGCTCAAGTGAATTGAAGCGAATCTACTATACTCGCCCGGTACTGCCACTATATACTTTTACCACACTCCAGAAGAGTAGCGGAGTAGTCTTCCCAATGGCTCTCTTTCCTTAAAGGTTTTATGTGTTTGCATGTAATAGTAAGTAAAGGCAAGTGTGGGACAACGTGTTCTTTCCCCGGCTCCTTCTTCACATACATTCATATACCTCCGCTGGCGATCGAGGCTCCGACACTATGGAATGGATAAAAGGGTGAAGCCAATATCCCCTACATGCCAGCATAAACTCAAATAGTCCTTGATGTCCATTACCAATCCGATACTTTTTGGCCTTCTGCAATGCGTCGTTAGGTGAGGAGCTCGGCTCAAAACGGATACTTGTCGGGATGGTCACCATGTTTTATCCAAATGATACGCTTCATTTACCTCTAGATTTTATGCTTTCCTTCAAGAAAAAAATCCCCCAGGGATCACATATCCGTCTCAAATCATTTCCATCCAATCATCACCAATCCACCCAACACACCTTTCAGTCTTCACTTCCTCTCAACGCTCAATTCAACTTGACACTTTAGACTCAATGAAATTCGAGCTATCAAACCACCTCCTTTTGTTTTATTTTTCTGATATTACTCTCCTCCAACTTTCCCGTTGCTGTTTCTTTCCTCGCATTGCACGAGGCGATGGTCGGCTGAAGATTCTTTGTTTCTCCCGCAGCTCTTTAGAACAATGCATGTGTATCTCTTCTGCGAAGCTTGCACATCTGTAATGCAATGCAAGTGCATATTTGTTCTGATGCTCCCAGAATTGTGTCGTTTATGTACATATCGGCGATGCTCGCTCCGGTGGAACATTATGTTAAACATTATTTTGCACGGTGCTCAGCTCAAAAATTCTAGACTTAACCCTTTAGCTTCAGGGATATACCAGGATACTTTAGTTTTTAAAGTTTATGCTTGGTCCTATAGAGTCAGACGATCCATGGAGTGAGTTTACATAGCACAATCTATGCATTCTCTCTGCACAGTAAAGAATACTAACAAATAAACAGGAGAATTTTATGCTAAACACTAGCCAGTCACTTCCTCTATATAGGGAAATTTCCTGAGCTATTCGTGCATAAAATCTGGTTAAAACCCTGAGGCTTAGCTTGAAAATTACATTAAGGCATCAGAGACGGTTGAAAAGCAATAAGTAATGAAATTGACCCACTCCTTCAATCACCCATTAAATCAAATACGGAGTTGGTGGAAAAATCTCCGTCGCGAGCCCTCAGCTTGGTCTTCCATGAAGCTAAAACATCTAATTACTGACCACGCGACAAAGTGCATTAACAGAACTGTCTATATGTATGTTTGCAAGTGCATACGTATGTATGTAGCTACTCCATTTATAGAGTTACAGGCTATTACGACCTGTTTTGTCGAATGTTTTTGTTGAAAATAGTACAGTCTAGGATGTATTTATCTTACCGGGACCGTTTGTGAATGTATACATGCATTAGTTGAGAGTAAGGTTGTATTTACATTAGTAACTGTACGTCTCTGGTAGACATCATTATAACGTAGAAGCTTGCAGTTGCTTGTCTGTTGTGTAGAATAATCCAAGAGAGAATTTAGAGAGAAAGGATCGGATAAACTAAAGCGTTCACTATACACTAACAAGCTCTATCCCCTTGTAGAACCGTCAAGATTCTTTCAAATCGTCATCTTTTATTCATGCTGCTTTGACCATAAAACCGGGCATTACATCAGGTAACACTCTTTGTAAATTATTGATTGGAAAGTGAGTAGGGAGTAATCAAATAGTGGAGTAACAACCCATGCTCAACCTCCTCAATGCTCAATTCTCCGCAAGTGTTTTCATTCCAATGAAGAGGTCTTTCATCTCCGGTTAGCAGCATTATAAAGAGAGACATGTTTTAAACGACGGATTCCAATGCCGCTGGTGGACACACTAGTAACCGCAACCTACATAGGGAGAATGCGTACATACGCTAAACTAACATCTGATACTTATTGTAAAACAACCAACTCGGAAGATTATAAAACAACCCGAACATGTCAATGATATAACAACAATCGACAAGACGGCATAAATGTTACAAAGGTTAACCAAACGAATCAAACGATATCCACTAACGAAAAATTACAAATGATGTTACCATGAACGTATGCAATAGATACAAATTGAAAAATAACCACTAGTCTAGATACAAACTATAACCACACTAACATGTGAATTTATTTATGAATTCCCTTTGTTAATGCTTTGTCATATAAAAATTCAAGATGCTAACAGGTTATTCGATAGATTCAAGTTGTAAGTGTTCATCTTGATAAATTAATTATCATGCATCTAATTGGTGCAATTATAAATTAAATTATTACGATTTTTCACTGATTGTAAGAAAGCTAAATTACTAATGAAATCAATATCTTTACAATAAACAAAACACGAAGTCGACGTTATTTATTAGGTTCATACATTTGCACCATGATACAGTAATTTTACAATCGCTGCCTGCTTTACATGTCAATGCCTGTAAATTTTAATGATCAAAGTTCTATGTGTAAGTAATTATTACTGAAATGCTCTACTACTTTTTAATTAACTTGCTGCACACAAGGTAATTGAAATTTCTAAACATGATTTCCGATGTTAATAAAGATAAGGTAGGTAAAACTATCTTAGTCATAAAAAAATATTCCCAATTCGTAATGCGCTTGGGTAACCAATTTTGAATTCTAAAAGTAGATCCCTGTTCAAGAAACAACTTTGCCGTAAACATTATTAATTTACAATCTAGCGAATGAAAACCTTCTTCTGGAAATTCGGCAGCATAGAAATTTAATAATGTCAAACTTTCATGGTGCACAACGTCGAAAGTCAGTCTGCTTCAAAGCACCAGCGCCATCGCTTCAACTAATTTAATTCCGTAGTCTTACGTAAATTGCAAGCAAAATATTTGACTAAAGAAATGAGAGAAGATTGAAAGCAGGGAAATCGGAAGATCGTTTTAAAGGCCTTATACATTTCCACAAACCAACCTTGTGTACATTTCTTCTGCTGGTAACACATGGTGACATCGTTCCTGGGACGATTCGACTAACTTGACATAACTCATTCGAACAATCTTCAATATAACCGCTGAACAGTACTTTCAGTAGCCGGACGAATTATTTGAATCATCCTTATTACTAGGTGTTGAGTTGTTATTCCTAAGGTTTCCAGTTTACTTTCCCTTGCTGTAAGAGTTGAGACATGGTGTCACCAATGGAGTCCGAAATCTATATAAAGTATTCACACCAGGAAGTTGCTTCGAAGGAATAATATTTGTAAGTAAAGGATTGAAAAGTCTTAATAACACAAACAAACTGCTGGCTGTGCTTTCTTGCCAAGTTTTTTTAAACATATGATTGAAACGACTTCTACTATGACCCGATCCTATCTTTTTATACAGACGGAAACGTTACTTTGTACTGGCAATGAAGCCACTGATATTTTTTCTTCTTGGACGGTTATTGAGCGAGACATATGATAGTTATATTGTAGGGCGGAAATGGAGTGTACATTTGGAGGGTAAAAATAAAATAATATTCTGTCCTTGAAACCTTTTTAATGGACAGGATGGGTAGAGATGTTTATCCAGAGAAAGTAATAGCACAAGGGTTTCTTCCTTATTTCTTTTTAACCAGCTAAAATTCTCCTATATAAGAATTTTTATGTACTACCTACCTTCAAAAAATACACACATTCTAATCCTTACTTGTACATATATTTACTATTAGAATCCTTAATGACTTTAAAAAATTTGCGTATCTACTATTAGAATCTTTACAAGAATTTACCACTAACATTTTGCATTCAGGTTAAACATCTTTTTAAATAAGCATGTAGTTAATACAGTTACAACTTGCCTGTAGTTGTAGTACTATACAACAAATTGTCTTACAAATGGATATTTTTTATTTTGCAAACCTCCGTCGTATGTAAGTTGAAATGTGAAAGCTAAACGAGAGTTGCACTTAAGGAGGTAAACGTATATAGGAAAAATTGTGGAGTACACAAAAGGACGAGGAGACTTATCTTTAGCGAAGAAAGCTGTCTCCTTTATAAATACTTGGAAGGAAATTCCCCTCTATCTGTAGTAAATACTTTGAGGAGAAAAAGAAATTCATCAAGGACTTCCCCCAACCAAAGTTTTTCTCTCTAAAGAGATGAATAATGGCTTCACATTAGAATTTTTTCTTTCCGGTCTTCAAATGACTTGCAGAGATTCTTGGTATTTCGGCTTCTTGTGCAGATATATTTTTATACACACTATGGGACCAACACATCCATACACATTTCTTTCTTTCCGGATGTATACAGATTGTATATTAAAAGCTATCTCATATACAACTACACACATACACCTATGTATCAATGTAGTATTTATTTATGTAGGCCGTGATGCATCTATACAACGTAATTGTGTATGTATATCTGTATACTCAGATACTTATACTATTCATCTCCACACACAAGTAGCTCAACGTTAATATGTGTGATGTACCACTAATATGCGCTAAGCATAATTGCAACACATATTTAGTGTTCGTAAAGACTACCTATAAGCATAGCTGGTGCACTGATGGAACTGCTCATATAATAAGTCATGGTAGGGTTTGAGGTCTGTGTGTGCCAAGTACCTATGGGTTTCCCCTTCGAAACTCTCTCTCTCTCTCTCTTTTCCCCCTCTCTCCTATTATTGCTTCTTCCCGTCTCAATTCATCTCTTGTTTTTTCCTTATTTATCCCCACTTTGTAAACTCTTAACTTCACCCGCAGATTTAACTCTTTTGTAGGACCATTATAGTGTCGTTGCTATGATTTCCCATTTAGCGACTGAAGTCGTGTCTTTGAAAATTATGAAATATTTTCTACATGTGACCCAATAATAAATGAAAACTAGCTTATAACATATTTAATACAAATATTATAATAATTAGAACTTAGGACTAATAACACTTTCTGTCTCCTTCTTTCCCTTTCCTTTACCTCTGGGTGTCTGCAATTGGCCTTAGGCCTTCGCTGCGTCTAAATTTGACCACACAGTCACTCGTAGTCTATATAGAACCCGAATATGTAATGTAATGTAATGTAATGTAATGTAATGTAATGTAATGTAATGTAATG
>JAQGAK010002984.1:0-17096 GCA_034696945.1 Lipothrix lubbocki
ATTAATACAAACATTAATACAAACATTAATACAAACATTAATACAAACATTAATACAAACATTAATACAAACATTAACACAAAAATTAATACACAAATTAGTACACAAATTAATACACAAATTAATACACAAATTAATACACAAATTAATACACAAATTAATACAAAATTTAATACACAAATTAATACACAAATTAATACAAAATTTAATACACAAATAAATACTAAATTTAATACTCAAATTAATACACAAATAAATACACAAATAAATACTAAATTTAATACTCAAATTAATACACAAATTAATACACAAATTAAAACAAAATTTGATACACAAATAATACAAAAATTAATGCCAAATACAGTAATTAATACAAAAAATAATACAAAAATAAAGCCAAATACAGTAATTAATGCAGAATGTAATACATAAATTAATACAAAAATAAATGTTAAATACAGTAATTAATACAAAAATTAATAAAAAAATAAACGCCAATTATAGTAATTAAATACAAAAATTCAAACGTATTTTTAAGACTCCCCATCCGTTAGCATTGATCGCCCCCATAAAACACAACTGTTACACTTCTCCCCGTGTATATAAAAAATATAGATAGAGCACACGCATGGAGGACAAGTGTCAATTTAAATTCAAACACATACACTACCCCTATGTATACATGTGCGAGCATTAGAAAACATTGAAGCTGTCATACTTGAGTTTTATAGTTTTTGTTCTTCTTCACTCTCTCTCGCTGCCTCTCTTTCTCTCTCTTTCCCATTTATTATTATGTACATCTGTACATCTTCAATGCATATGCCTCACCATAATATCCTTGTTTCCGGAAATTCCCTCTTCTGGAAAATGTATGTAATCATATGCATTATGCATGTATTATTTTTTAAAATACGCTCCTTGTTATGACAACAAGGGAAGAATTACAAGTTAAAAAATTATAATGGGGAGAAATAAGATTTGGAAGGTAAGGAGAATTTACAATATCTATATAATATATGTGTATAGATAGAGACTTGTGAGTCCCATGATTTTGTATATTCATACGTGTCCCCACCCTTGAATGTCCCTGTCTTTTCGCAGTTCCTCCTCGCCATTTCTTCATACTTTATCGCCCTGCAGTCCTCTCCTCCTCTCCGCATTTTACATTACTACACACGTT
The DNA here is from genome assembly GCA_034696945.1 of Lipothrix lubbocki. Lineage (NCBI taxonomy): Eukaryota > Metazoa > Arthropoda > Collembola > Symphypleona > Sminthuridae > Lipothrix > Lipothrix lubbocki. The sequence continues at coordinate 1,181 of JAQGAK010002984.1, forward strand.
ATTCCGCTTGTAATCTATTTATGTACGTATTCCCACTGCTCTCCTCCTTTGAAAAATGCAAAGCCTTTAAATATTACTGGAGAATTATTATTATTACTGTTATTATTATTTTGCTCTTCGTTCTCCTCTTGCCATTCCCAAGGCTTATTCCTCATGCTTTATTTTCCGCTAAAATTCCAGCAAAAGAGATCCCAAATTGCTTCAAAGAAAGTTAATATAAAAATTAATACAAAAAATAATACAAACATTAGTGCAAAAATTAATACCAAAATTAATACCAAAATTAATACCAAAATTATTACAAAAATTAATACAAAAATTATTACAAAAATTAATACAAAAAATAATACAAACATTAGTGCAAAAATTAATACAAAAATTAATACTATAATTAATACAAAAATTAATACAAAAATTAATACAAAAATTAATACAAAACTTAGTACAAAAATTAATACAAAAATTAATATAAAAATAATATAAACTAATACAAAAATTAATACAAAAATAAATGCCAAAAACGGTAATTAATACAAAAATAAAATCTGCAAAATTAATAAATAGAGTTTTACTAGAAGATTAACCAGAATTTTAATTAAATCGCCTAATTCAGAATGAAAAAATTCATACAATTTTCACTATTTTCCCAAATTTCAGACGGCATTTGATGTTATTGAAATGATTGGAAACATTGTGGAATTTGAATAAAAATAAATAAATAGATAAACCCACCGAGATTTCCCCGTCCGTCCCAGTCATTCTTCCTCTTTTTATTGTTTTCCCATATAAGAAAGACAATAACTTATAATCTCGGAGTCAATGTTCTTTTCTTTATATTATTCGTCTCAGAATGCAGCAATCCATATGTATATACATATATGCAGTACACATCAATGCATACATTACAAAAGCTGTAATGCCGAATCTAATAGCAATTGTGCAACGTATAGAGTCCCGCCATTTAGACAAACTGCCAGTCTTGTTATTTCCTTATGGAGAGAAAGATACTCCTGGTGGGAATAAATCAGGGAATGTGAGGCGGAGGTAAACATCCGAATGAGTTTGGGGGCCGTGCAATAGTCATAAAAGAATGGACGGAATTTACACACATCCCGCATCCTTCATCCCTCCTAACGTCTTAACAATAAAAACTCATCGTACATAAATACATAGCTTGGGTGTTATTATGTGCACGGGGAAACGACAGTTCCAACAGATAACTGACAATAACAATGTATAAGTATATGCATACAGAAATAAGAAAAGGAAAACACAAAACCGAAATAAATACAAATACAAACATACCACGCACACGCTTTTGCAGTTTTCTATATTAGTACAATGCACCAATAGAATTATACTTTAGAATAGAAACTCCACATTTTTCACTAAATTCCCTCACTTTTTGTACTATTTTCGTATTGTCATGAAATTCTTTATATATAACCCATACAATAATTAAGCGATCTTTAAAAAATATGGTTCTTTGTTGAAGAGGCAAATATAACTATCTACACAGATGCTAAAATGTAATATAAAAAATGATTACAGCGTCCGAATATTATTTTTAAAGAAATGCAAAAGTGACTATCCCGTTTATTTACCATTGCCAAAAGACACTTAAGCGGTAGAAACTGCTGGAATATTTCCCCACATTACTACACGCATATATGACTTAGCAGTAGTTTTCCAAAGCAGCAGCGGGATTTGGCTTTTGCCGTATAAATGAGCTATACTCATGACAGTGTAAACAAAGCGGTTATGCTTTTAAACGATGTAGTCATCTGTTTTGCATTGGAATATTTGTGAAATATCGTGTAACCGTAGTTATTCTTACAGTTTTAGCAACTGCGCTGATAGTTATATTTGCATCTTCAACAACAATGCACCTGGTTCCTGATAATACCTAAAAATACATACTTGATTGAAGCTATACTAGCTAAACATACATAAATACAGATACTTAATTCCTTATTCTTGCTAAATATTCCTACTTACATAACTATTTGATCGAAAACACGAACTATTAAATACACTCGATTTATGAAGAAGAGTGAACACACTTGGACTTGATCGTAACATTATAGTTCGATACTCGCTTTGTCCAGGGAGATCATACCTAATGTGCATCTCAGTCCCTCAATGTCTTGTCTTGAGTAGTTAGACATACGCGCTACCTTAATTTGTTGTAGCAGATCGATTCGCATTGTAGGATGAATATACCCCAATATTACATACGCTGTCTTGATTTATAATGCATTCGATGTACAGCACAGTTTTTACAACAAACGCAAAAGGCTTTCACATCTGAAAGTAAAAGGAATAAGCGGAGAACATAGGAAGACTGTTAAAAGAAAAAAACCGAAGGAATTTATTTTCTCGGTGCAATATGTGTCTATATAGCTACTATATCTATATACCTAGATAGATATAAGTACATTCCTTGTGCATCAGTATCTCGCCGTAAGTATTTCTCTTGCCCCTTTAATATTTGATGTATTTTCCTTAGGTTCTTAGGCCTGACCAGGATATATACATAATAGTAAATCCATAAAAACGCTCTCGTGTTATATAACTACACTCCTGTGCTCTTCTTTATTTTTCCTTTTCCCCCGTGCTCCAGGAGATATCCACAATAACAGTAGTTAATGGTCAACTAGCCACAAATGAGGGTCGTAAAACTACACGGGAGTAATCCAAGGGTTACTTTGGAAATGAACCGAAGCTGGGTAACATAAAGGGGATACGTGTACATGGAAAAATATATATTTTTCTATGTATGTATAGTATAAATACTATATACTAAATACAGTTGGGTTAAAACAACTACACAGCAGAAGAACAACAGTCGCTGCTGGTGCTACTTACCTTTTTCCCAGGATATTCCCGAGATCGGGTAGCCGGAGACGGGGCATTGGATCTCCAGGAACTCTCCTCCAATGGCTACCACAGGTGGGACAACGCGAACCCACGGAACTCCTTTAAATATAATTCCGCAATACAACATACATACATAGATACACACAATAAGAATCTTATTAAAGGTGGTTGAAAATATATATATAAAAATTCTATAAAAAATATCTGTAATCCTAAAACATATAAAAAATATATAAATATACTTTCAAGATAAAATTGAACTCATATACAACACGTTTATATGCTTTTATTACATCCACGCACTTTTTTCACAGCCGCCAAAGCCACACAACCAACATCATCATCAACAACTCTCATAACAATAACTTCACTTTCTTCCAACCTCTAATCTTGCTTTACTTTTTGTTGCGTCCTTATTTTGCTTTACTTTCCTACGATTTTTTCTTTACTTGAGTTCCTATATTTTCGTTTTTTGGAGTACTCCGGCTTCTTATGATTTTGGTGTACTCCGCTTCTTTACTGTACCAAAACGGTGGTTCTTATTTTACTCTCCATATATACATTTGTACTAAGGTTCTCATGATTTCACCATGCTTGGACTTCATATACCTGCGAGGTTGAGGTTCTAATCTTGCTTTACTCCTTTTTTTGAGAGGTTTACTCTCCCATCATAACACTATAAATTGCGAGAATTTCTAGAACACACTGTAATTCCTAAACATTAAAGATTGCACGGCGGCCTTGCAGCTGTAATTAAATGCTATCAAACTTTGCCAACACACTTGAGGGTTGCAATATTAAAGTTAATAACTTTTGCTCCTATGTGGCTTGTGGTTGGTTGCATGTCCAATGTAGGAGAACAACAAAAATTGCTATCCGAACAAGTTTAAAAAAGAATAAGGCTTAAATATTGAGGATGCATTATTTTTGCTCTGGGGTTTGGACAAGACGCAAGATCACTTTTTAGAAAGTTGCTCTTCTTTCTTTTTTTATGTCAACTACTGCCAAGAGACTAACTTATTTCTACGGTCAACAGTTAAGGAACTTTATTTTAGCTATACTAACAATTTAATCAACTTTGTTAATCATTTTTGGAAATAAATGGATAATAAATTAAATCGATTTAATCAACCCGGCGTTGAACTTACCATAGATGTTTAACCTGCAAATAAATTATAAAATCTTTTAGCACATAACAGTATAAACCTTCATTTAAGTATCTATAGACTTGGTATCTTTAATAAACCTTAATTAATATTGAGGGAAACGTTCCTCAACATATTTGAATCAATCTAGAAATGTGGTTAAAATAATAAACTAATCAATTTAATTTGAAACACACGGATTTTTGTAATTAAAACTAGCCGTGCTCTTCACAATGAAAAACACTGATTGGTCGTTATGTTGTATTATGTATGCCGCGAATTTTTAAAAGCGTTACAGAGATTTTAGTACAAATATAGGTGAGGAAATATAGGTGAGGATTTTAAAATACTTGCAATACTCAATAGCTTTTAAGTTATAAAAGGTTGAAATTTTTTAAATTAAAAAAAAGATAATTTGTGTATAATTTATGAAACATGTTTTCTACCTTGCAGAATGTCTAACCGATGCAACGGGGTTGGTCGCCGTGCAGGAATAAAGCCCACCGTCCTCAATCCGCGTCCCACTCACGTTATAGTAACTGATAATGTCTCCATGAGATGTCACATGGTCTCCGATGATAATTCTGCAAGTAGAAAGTAGGAATAAGAAAAAAAATCTTGACAAGGAAATCCAAAGAATACATGTTTATAGTTAAACTCCTTATTCTTTTATGCTGATAAAGGCATTTCTATAAGTATAAATGAATATACGCGTATACTACCTAAATATAAAACAGCCGTCGTCGTCGTCGTGAATAAAAGTAAAACCATCCGAAAGAATTTTATGTTAGAAAAAGCCAAGAGGCATGACAAATCTAGAAGGAGTTCCTGAAGAGGCTCAACTTTTCAGGTGCTATCTTTCTCCTCATTCTCTTCCCCTTCGTCTTTTTATATGCGCAAAGTTTTAAGGAAAACTTGGAACAACTTTTCTTATTCTTCTCTCCTCAACTTTAACACACCTCTGTAATCGGAAGTATAGGGAATATCTATATACGTACATATTTGCAGGGCTGTGCTACAATATAGGAAAATGAAGGGAAAACCTACAAAAGTCATTGCCATATATAACCCTTTAGTGTCTTTATAAGCAAAAAACCAAAAAAAAACTGTTTGTTTTACGTAACGTGTTAAGCATACATTTCTTATCCTTAAATGTGTATAGCTCTGCATGGTTAAATAGAAAACCAACGTGCCTCAATACATCCGCTGAAAAAGAGTGTTACATATATGTAAAAGTAAACGGCCTAAAGAAAAACCATCATCGCAGACTATAGGATGCGTTATCAGATTAAATCAGTTGGGAGAATGACTTCACTTTTTCCTAATCAATATATACCTCTTATTCTAAACTGTATAAAAGTATATTATATAACATGTGTATACAAATTATATGTACATTTTCTTCATATGCGTCTAACTCTTTTTTGTAAAAGCCCAACTATTACTCCGCTACTCTCATTCCCATAAACGCCGGGCTCATCCTTTTATACATAGTAATACACATATATGTATGTATAACTAATACAGGTTAAAATCCGTTTCATATAAAAGAAACCTACTGGTGCCGCTGCTGAACAGGAGTCATCTTTTGGGTTTTTATGACAGACACTAAGATTACATCTGAGGCGTTAATAGCCATAAAACCACCGTTTACGTCTATTGAATTTCCTATGGTCTACTTTCTCCCCAAAGATTTCCATCAAATTGACTGACTTTTCCCCAGACCTCACTCACTCCACTGTATTTCCATGCACAAAGTGTATTACACTGCAACGTAAAATACATAATCATGCATAGACTACAGTAGTACATATCGTATATATAGTATGTAGTACACATATACTGTATAGTACTTTTAGAAATCTCCATGCTTTTTCACTTCGTCACGTTCGTTTATCTTAATTCTCCGTATCTACTTGCTCTTGTTTGCAGTGCATAAAATAAAGCCACAAAAACAAAATGCAGATTTTTATCGATTGGATTTTCAAGTAGAAAATCGGATTTTATTAAAAAGCAGCTTATTTGCGAATTCCGTATTCAAACTCTTTAACCCAGAATTTTCGTATACAGTCGTAAAACCAATGCTCAACAAATCGTCGGTGGAGATGCAAAGTGTGCTATCTCCATGTGCGTTTACAGCTGCAAAGTGTGCTATCTTCAGCGTCTATAGCTGCAAAGGGATCAACATTCACCCTCACTTTAAGTTCAAGATGGGATAACTCCACTATAATTTACAATTGTCTTGCAGTTGAAATTTTCAATACAAAACCTCTCTCCGTTTCCAGTTTTTAACGCAATTTAAACGGCAGAATATCCCATCTTATTACACTGAATTGTTTCGGTGAAGATATCTCATCTTGCTTTTAGATTCATACTCGGAGATCACCCACTTTGCATCTCCACCGACAAAATGGTCCTTTTTTAAACTACAACTCTGCTGCACCTGAGTATTGCATCTGCCGATAATTGGCAAACTGTCAAGTTGAACTGACTCGATGGTACGATCAATACAGTAAAAAAGTGAAGTAATTGTAAATTGTATCTATATAAATGCATATACAGCCTTACCTTGGATCAGGAATGGGAAGGAATCCATCGATTGTCCAGACGATTTTAGGGAGAGGATATCCGGAATGGAAAACACACCGGAGTGAAATATCGGGTCCAGGGCCGCCTAAAGTTTGGTCCAAAAATCCAAGCAAAAGTCTTGGAGGGGAATCTGGGCTCATTGAAAAGTGGAAAAGTTTCCAATTATTGGCCAATACATGTATGTACGTTAATGCTATAACCTAATATAATAACACACAATATGCATACGTATTCTTAAAGTTATATACATAACATTACAACCACAGGAGAACCCCTACAGTCATTTTATGATCTATTGTGTACATAGCCAAGAGCTCCTTACATCCCGTGTGTTGTAATGCTTAAGGGCAAGAAAAGGGGGAAAGGAAGAGAAAAAAGAGTTTCGCATCGAGGGACTTCAACTAAACTTTTAACAAAAAAGTACTTCCATTCAGACAAAAAACTAGCTACATAATGGCTGAAATGGAGCAAGTTAAACTGGAAACTTGGGTGTAAAGCAAGGGAGAAGAAGAAAACTAACATTACATCTTCATAGTCCATATATACAGAATTAAGTACTATTTCATTCCATACACCTATATAACATCATCTATACTAGTCTATATACAGAATTAAACAATATATTTACATATAATACAGATTTTCAGAAGCATACAAAAAATTCCTTCGGCACTCTCACCCCGTGTAGAAAGTATAGAAGAGTCAAAAAAATAAGGTCGACGATGAGTGTGGGAGGAAATGTGAGAAAAAAGGTAAATTGAAATGATATGAATGCTCACACAACTTAGTATATAATAATATACAAGAAAAAGGTTAAAACTACTGCAGGGCACTTCAAAAATGTAATACAACACTAAATTGCATAGGCTGACATATGTTGCAAACTACGGTGCTTATATGCATGTATCTATATATTAATAGTACTTATGAAGGGTGCTTGCCTGCAAGTTGGAGTCTCACAGAACTCTGAGCCGATTCCCGTTCCTTCCTGCCGAAGCATTGGTAGATTCCCTGGTCTTCCCTCTGGATTTGTGAAATCTATGCATTTAAATTGAAAAGATAATGTGTAGAGTGAAGAGAAGAGAAGAAAAGTGGAATAAGAAGAAATAATGAAAACCATTTGGATTGAGCACATAGTAGTAGTGAGTATAGAAGTAGTGGCAACAGCAGCAGCCAAAGGAAAGCAAAATCTTTTCCGCAGAGAAAGGACGTGTGCCTAGCTGCACTTAAAGCTTTTAAGGCTCAAAAGAGGATAATGTGTACATTTTCGGAGATATTTCCATATAATTTATACAAATATATACATATGTGGAACAACTTCTTTCTCCATGAAGCTTGTCATATATATTTAGTTTAAAATTGTAAGCTCTCCCAAGTATACATTGAGTTTATACAAACTATAGATGTACCTTTAAAATGATATTGAATAACATTTACTTTGTGTGTAGAACAGTTCAAGAAAATGAGAATTGAAAAAGACAAGTGTGTGCGAAAACACTATTTGGGTAGTTATGTATACTTATAATAGTATAGTATATTGTATATACAGTATGAGAATTAGGTTCGAAAAATCTCCGGGACTATAGCTTGTCAATTTACATTAACTGTTGAGTCTTATTTTATAAGGCTGATGGTCTCAACCTTTTCATAAAACAGTGAGGCACTAGCTGCATCATAGCCGGGAGTTGTGAGGAAAATGTATTCAGGCGGACCTGAAAGGCCGTGCCAGGGACTCTCTCAACTCTTTTAGAGAAGTACTTTTAAGCCATATTCAAAGACCCGTGTACAAAGGATTTACCATTGAAACGACTGCTAGCAGTTTCAGTTTCTAATGCAATTTCCACACATATACATAATATATATGTATATGCATAATATGACGAACATTTGGACTAGCATGGTGTAGAAGAAAAAGATCGAGACATATTCAAGTCCTGGAAATAATGTATTTAAAGTCTTTAAATACAGCGTGGGACTGGGAAGACTATTCAGTATGTAAAGTCACGTTTAACATTACAATATATAGTAAATGGGTGAAATTGCGAGAGTGAATCTTTACCAACTGCTCTCACTGTTTTATTGGTATTGGGGGTCATCCTAGGGAAAATTTAAAAAAATAGTTCTATTTTTTTCTATTCTAATAGAGTTGCAAATAATGACGAACAGAAGAATTAACAACTGAATCAAAATAAAAATTACGAAAGAAAAATATTTAAAAATCACACTATTAATTTCCGGATACAATATTCCAAAATTGCAATGCAATTTGTGGATAAAATAAAGCTAAAACTTAAAAACAAATGAAGAAAAAACACAGTAGATACAATTTCAATACACAAATAAATACAAAATAAATAAATCTAAATACAAGATAAGTAAAACTAAATACAAAATGTAAGTACAGAATAACTACAAAATAAATACAAAACATAAGTACAGAATAACTACAAAATGAATGAAACTAAATACAAAATGTAAGTACAGAATAACTACAAAATAAATACAAAACATAAGTACAGAATAACTACAAAATAAATAAAACTAAATAAAAAATATAAACACAGAATAACTACAAAATAAATAAAACTAAATACAAAACATAAATACAGAATAACTACAAAATAAACCAGTAATGCAATAATGATTTATATCGACGAAATAAACAATTGCAGCCTCAACAAAAAAGGAAAGAAATACTCTTGCGAATGCCTAACCTAAACAAATAAACAAACAGCTTTGCATAAGTGAAGTAAGGTAATTTTGTTATTATTATTCTCGGAGAGAAAGCTATCCAGTCTTAAGAGTTTAGACTAAGGAAAACAAACCTGCAGGACATTATTGGAAAGGAGCCGGAACCTTCCTCCAGGATTGATAACATTATTATCCTTGTACCAAGTAATAGTGACTGGCGAGTCGGACGAAGTGGTGCAGACAATATCTGCGGAGGACCCCAAGGGCGTCTTATCTTGATTAATGGACACCTTCACCGTAAAGGACTCCCCACTAACCCGCACGTGATACTCCACGTGGTTCAGATCTCCGGAAGGAGAGCCCGGCTTTGGGTAGGAGCACCGGTACTGACCACCATGAGCTCTCCGACTCTTTACTATCACCAGAGAATTACCCACTTTCAGGAGGAACTTGTCCAGTAAAAAACTAACGAGCTCTAGCCACGTCCCGCCGTTGAACTTTTCCCACCTGTAATTAACAGCAATTTACAATTGAATATTATGTATATATTTTAATTATAGTAATTATTAAACAATTTATTATACAAAATATTTTGTATTTCCTCTTGGTTTACTTAATATTCTGCCATTTTTAAGCTGTTTTACAATCCACAATACTGATCAATCAAAAGCAAACGTCATTTTAAAAACGAAAAAGCTAGTTTTAGCTAAATCAATGAAGTTCAACCTTGATTTGAAATTCAAGAAATAATTCCCAAACCGTCAGCTTGAAGGAACAATTTAAAATAAAAATTGAGTACAATAAGTCAACTTCAAATTAAACGCCCAATCAATTAATCATGTGTAATAGTAACTTCAAAAATGGACATAGAAAAATAAAAAAAGTAATGCATCAGCATTTGCTCCGAAAAAAATATTTTAAGATGCCTAATAATATTACAATGCTCTTTAACATGAATCATTTTAGACTTAATCCCCCCCCCTCAGACAAGAAGGCAAGAGCTTGAAAAGAAAACAGCAGTGATATCCACCATTGTTACACATAAACGTTGGAGTAAAATTAATCAGTGGGAAGTCACTTCCTACGTCGGAGTAGTTTATACCAACTTACTTACTTTTAAGAGGAGAGAGACAGAGAAAAAGGTTTTATAAACTACACGCTAGTATAGTGTAGTAGTAGTAGTTGGTCGTAGCAAGATTTTTCCCCGAACGACGACACGACGGCTTTTATTGAAATTGCCACCTTAAATCAATTTCCAGACATACCCTCCATAAATCATCGAGTGTAATTCATACCTGACAGATGAAGATAAATATCCTCCAACACAATGCAAAATCACAGGTTCACCCTCATGAACCACCACGGGATCCGGGTAGCGTTCTAGTAGTGTGGGAACGGGCGGCTCCGCCGCGTTTTCTGCACAAATAAATATACATTCCAATTTTATTAACTACTACTACTACTCTTACTACTTACTACTACTAGAATCATCGTCGGTATGGTTCACTTAATACGGCTGTTGCACTCTCACATATTATTTATACTTATATATAAAGTTAAATATCTTCCTTCTATAAATACACTATCTTTATAATAAATTTATAAGAAATTGCATGTAACATCGCATCTAAAAAATAGTGCATCCTTCCCTTACACAACAAACAGATAAAACCTTTTTCTTCTCCAGCCGACGAGAAAGAGTGTAGTGAAGCTCAACAATACTATTGAGATTTGTGGCACTCCATCTTAATATTTTTTCCCTGGCAAAAGCAACATTTCATTTCAGAGATAAACGTGTAAGAATGGGCGAGAATTCCTTTTTTAACTTCTCCAACCTTCGTATTCAAAATACATAACTCCTCTAGAGTCTAGTCTAGGAAATTACCACGCCGAGCCTCAACGTGAGGTTCTTTAATATTCTCCTATAAAAGGTTATCAGAACCAAAGGAAAGCTATAGTGTACTGTAGTCGCTAGTGTACTACTAAGTTCGACAACTTCAAGAAGAGGATGCGAAAAATAGCGGAACTACACACAGCATCATAATTAATGGCAGCTTGTCACCCTGTATCTCGCACTTGGACTCCTGCAACATGTCAGGACTAAAGTAGAACATCCAATGTGAATGTTCCAAGTCAACCGGCATGCTCGTATGCATGTGTTCCATGTATGTATGTATATATTAAGTATAAGTATGTACTTATAGATACTTGACAGCCAGCAGGAAACGTTTCAAGAAGTTAAAAAATATATTGTTTGTTACATATTCTTAAGTACATGATAACAGCCCGAGTAACAGTCCCTATAGTAAAGTACTTAATATATAGGTATATACATATATAAGTACCTACGTACTTCATATCAGTTTTTCCCCCTTTCGAACAAAAAACCCTTATGAAATCTCATGTCATTGTTGTGCACACACTTGCAAGACTTAGTAAGTCGACGGTATGATGTACCGTAGAAGAACTTTTAGACGAGAATTCGGTCTAACTACCAGAACATTTAGAACTTATATAACACTTTACACATTTGTTTTCTCTATATAAAGGAACACTGAAACGAGATCTTATAAACGAACATTGTGAGGGAAGTATAGATATAGAATTTTGTTATACAGAACTATACTATCGGCTATATAATTCTTGCAAGGACGTCGACACCGGCAAGAAAAACTGCAAGAGAGAGAGAGAGAGATGAAAGCTCGAAGTGAAAAGCTCCACCAAGAGTATCATGTAAGGTCCTGTATATATTAATATATAGACTTGTTTGCCGTTTATGAGCTTGTTATGTACCCACATATGTACATATGTACATTAGTCGACAGAAGTGTTGAAGGACGAAGCGTCAGCTCCCCATTTGTCATACTGTGTCATCTTAGAGTGTCATGTAGCGTTCGAAATATTACTCGTACAAAAGTACGTACTTATAAACTTTGCTGTATTATATTCCGAACGGCTTCTTATAGTTTTCACACGTATGTATCTACTGTTCTGAAATTGACGAAGAAACGAAGATAAGAATGGCTGTTATAGTTTAGACAAATACAAACATGACACTTCCGCGACATAATATTCCACTATAGAGTGACAAGTGCAGCGCTCAAGGAATCATGACAATCCCTGCACAATACTTTTTAAGTACTTTCACCATATTAATATCCCATTTTACTTAAATATAGATACTTTAGCCCATAGTGAAAAAGTTATATAGTTATGGGTTGACAAAAGGTTCTCAATAATAGAGCAAAAGTACTGCAGAAGATCTTCGTGAAGCTATAAGAACTTCACAATATAACAAATATTGAGGAACAAGTACATACGATGTACATGGAAGGGCTGGAGATGATGTACACTGAAGAACTAGAGGAGATGCACGCTGGAGAAGTTGAGAAGATGTACACTGGAGAACTAGAGAAGATGCACACTGCAGAACTAGAGAAGATGTAGAGAGTAAAGAGCTCGAATATAAACAGCCAGTTACGAATTAATATAGACGTACGTAAGTATGCTAAAGCTCCTTAAGTTTCACATTCTTGAAGAACTCGAGAATCTGAACATTTTGAAGAAGACGTCCACTGAAGCAAAGAACAACTATTATTGCAGAAGATTCTGCACACACAATTCTCCTCGCTCTCTAGAGAAAATCTGCTATTCAACAAAATGTGAAAATTCACACAACACAACAAGTCCCTAATGCATTATTCCTGCTTACCAGACTATGTACACAGATACATGTACGTATTTAACTACTGCTAAAAGGACTACCTTTATTGTAGAAGCAATAAAAATCCTTCACGATATATCTACATCTCCAAGGCTGTTGTGAGGCGATAAGTATTGATTTATAGTGTGTGAATTTCGCACTTTCACCCACACAAACATCCATACTTACAGAGACGGTGAGGACGGGGATGAGTATATATATTCTGCATTTGAACAAAGTCATCTTCCATGTTTTCACTCAAACAACTACTACGTACGAGAACTACTGCGAGAAGAGCAGAAAAGCATGTATAATATATGCTCGATCAGAAAAAGCTTCATCTTACTCACTCTTCTCCTCACTTTCATCTTTAGGCATTTCTTTTCCGCCGTTTCCTTTTAATCGATTCCGAGGATCAAATGCAGTTGAGTATGAAACACATTAGTGCGAAGGAGGAGATGAGGATCTACAAGGTGGAGAGCTTCTTCAAATCGACATCTCTCTATATACGTATATATATAAAGAAAGTATAGCACCATGCCTCATAATGGTATATATACAGTCTATACTCCTATGTATAGTATATATATATATACTATACATTGCAGTAATACTTTAGTCTGTTCCAGTTTCCGAATTTAATAAGATATAAACATACATAATTATATAGCGTCTAATAAGTTTTTGTATAGACATAGCTACTCCGTATTAATAGTCATATGTGTGTATGTGTGCAACAAGCGAGATCGATTCAATCCCCAACACTAATAACCCCCTGGCTGTGAAGTGAAGATTTCCAAGGCATATTAGTCCGTAATTATGTAAATAAAATGCTTCGGTTTGCACATTTACACCCTCTTAGCGATGTTTTTTTTACCAAGCTCCTATTTATATTCTATTTTCGAATTGCTCTTTTTCGTAAATATTTTACTCACATATGCATTTCCTTGACGTGGGAATCTTTCCACTGCCCTTTCCATATTTCCATAATCCCTATACTTAACAAACTAGTAACCTAAAAATATTTCCATATATTAATAAAACTTTTTGATAATTTGTGTTAAATTCGCAAAATAATAAACTAGAGTTTTGATTTTATATCATCGTGAAACTAATACCTTCTTGAACATTTCCGATCTGAAATGAAAATTATTTAACACCAAACAAACTATTCCAAGCGCATTTGAAGATGTTGAATTTTAGAAAAATCAATTGAACTAACCTGAAAAAGTGAAGAAAAAAGGCGGACTCTGAATTTCCTGTCTCGTAAGTTTATGACGTGTATAGCAGACGATTTTGGCCCGAGTGTCTTCGGCTTCGAGTCGATCTACGATGAGGTCCCCATTAGGCAGAAGATGGTAACGACCACCTCGTTCACCTTGAGTAGACATTAAAAGAGAATATTTCTTTTTAAGACATCTAATGTTAAAAAGCTTTTTCTAAAGACTCCGGAGACTTGTCTCTCTCTCTACACACATCTTACAATTATTACCAGACATAAATAACTGACAACTGTAACGTCAAAAAGCTTCCGCTTTTATTTGCGATTCTCCAAGCTTCCGCTGAAGAATTTAGGCTTCTCCAAATTCACTGTGATGTGCTAAGAATTTAAAAAGCTTGATTCTTCACAATGTGTTAGGAACACATACTACAGACTGAGGAATACCGAATTTAATTATCTCTGGAGAACAACTTTCGTAATTCTACTAAATGCAATAATTGATGTACACAAGCATTATTATTACAAAAAGCATACCCAATTTATCTTAGCACATACCCCGTAAGTATATTAAAATAAAGCGATCGGAATAAGCAGTTAACCACAAAGATTTAATACAGCAAAATAAATGTAATATAAATTTAATATGCGATGTTTAAGCTAATATTGGTGAAACCAGTTCATTTAGCATATTAAAAAAATAAATATATAAATAAAAAAATATATATTAGACATTGTGAAATTGTATTCAGAAATGTTGTTACTGAGTACAAATTCAAAGAAAAAAAACGTTTACTAAAAACGAACTTAACCCACTGAATGGCAATTGTTCCAAAACCAATCATATGCTGTGGACGAATCTCTAGGTGAACTGTTAAATTTACCAACCAAATGTAGGATATTTCTGATCCTTTGGATGGATATATTTGTTAACATTTCTTCGTAAATACATACTATAGAAACTATGGAGAATGTTTTAACGAAGTTGCTTTTAACAGGGAAAAGGAGCTAAAATCAAAAAAATGCAGTAAGTACTCGCCATTCAATGCTGGCTGTGAAAGAAGTTCCGTCCTCAGTCCTTTTGACATGTTTATTGGGCTTGGTGACTTGTGATAGTAAAATTTATGCCTGGACTTTTTGACCCCCGGAACGTAAATAGGTATAAATTTGAGGGGGACACTAGAGGGCAAGGTACATCCTTCATAGTATTATCTCTTTGGTAGTCGAACACAAGACATTTTTTTATCCAAATGCACCGATTTAACTTATAAACTATATATAGGTTGATAGATAATATACATATGCAAATATATACACTTGTGCCTACCTTTTGCGAAAATTCCCGACTTTTTACCCAACTCAACTATGTTTTACGCTCCATTTATGCAGATGTTCAAAGGAACTTGGTGGGAAAGGAAGAGGGAGAAGGAAAGATTTGACTTTACTGATTCCATCCATTATCTACATAAATCATCCGTCCTACATGTGTAAACCTTTCTAGCAGTTATATAAACCTACTTTCCGATGGATATATAAATTTAATATGTAAAATACAAAGCTAAAACAGAAATCCAAGGTTATTTTCAATCTCATGCATGTGCATAGGAAATTCGGAGGAAATAGACAGAAATAGTTTAAAAAAACCGGGAATAATACTGGAACTGTGAGCCAAAATCCTTGTGGGAGTAT
>JAQGAK010002985.1:0-17081 GCA_034696945.1 Lipothrix lubbocki
GTTTAGTTGTATTTTGGTTGTAGTTTAGTTGTATTTTGGTTGTAGTTTAGTTGTATTTTGGTTGTAGTTTAGTTGTATTTTGGTTGTAGTTTAGTTGTAATTTCGTTGTAGCTTAGTTGTAATTTAGTTGTAGTTTAGTCGTATTTAGTTGTAATTTAGTTGTAATTTAGTCGTAGTTTAGTTGTAATTTAGCTGTAATTTAGTTGTAATTTCGTTATATTTTGATAGTACTTTAGTCGTATTTTGGTAGTAATTTCGTTATATTTTGGTAATGATTTTGGTGTATTTTGGTAGTAATTTTGTTGTATTTTGGTAGTGATTTTGTTGTATTTTGGTAGTGATTTTGTTGTATTTTGGTAGTAATTTTGTTTTATTTTGAGTGTAATTTAGTTGAATTTTTGTTGTAATTTATTCATACTTTTCATTGCATGAGCTTTAATCCATAAACTCATCAGTTCTGTACTATATCTGCATCTTCGTCTGTTTTGAATGTGTAAATATAGTTTGCATGCTGACCTTTGCATGGAACCTAACCATTGCTTTAAGTAATCTATCTCTTTGTGTTCAAGTTTCTTTAAACAGAAAATTCCAAGCAACATCACTAAAATCATTATTTACACTTTCATGTGGGTGTAACAAGAGAAAGCTTCAAAGGAAAATTCAGATCCTTTGATTCCATCTTGAATTCCTTTATTTCTTGTTATTGTTATTTCTTCTCGGCGAGATTACATGACAATATATTAATTTTGCTAGACTGTGTACACATCTTCCTAAGTATACTTTACGTTACATTAATGCCCAAGAGGATTTATGTTTTTTTCAATATTGCAACCTCATAGCATTACATTTGCTTTATGACTGATACATAAAGGAGGTATAATGCCGTAGTAAAATTGCTTTTGATGGGTTCTTATTTTTTTAAGGAAATAAAAAGGCAACTTTTACAACTTAACTGTAATAGTAGTATGAGTTTGCCCTCTGAAAATCTTTTAGGCGAATATCTCAAAATTGTTTTACACAGTTTTTAATGGCGTTGCAGATATTTTCCTACTTTTAACGCAGTTTTAATATTCTCTATCTGGGCTAATGCATTTGACTATATATTTATCATAAATCAGGTAACAGAAGAACTGACAACCCTTGACTGCTGGAGTGTCATAAAATGGGAGAAGATGAGGGTAAAAAAGCTGGAAGTTCCCTTTAATACCATTGAAGAATTGAATTTTCGGCCCTTTACGCACGTGTTTTGGCAATGATAAATAAGAGGAACCTGAACCAAAGACAAATGACAGATCTGATGATAAATCTTTCGTTTTTTTTTCCTTTTTTTGTTAAGTCTTTTATATTTATTATATGTATAACTTCCATTTACATGTAACACATTGTTTTTGTAAATATTGGAAGACAAGTCGACAGGAATAAAAAACGAATGTCAGAATTAGAAAAGAAAATATTAGGCTGAAAAGGAAGAAAAACATCAAGACAAAATGAAATGGGAAATATTACGCCGAGAAATGAATGTCAAACAAAACAAAAATATTAATAAGCTGAAAGAAAATAAAAAAAATCAAGTTGGGAAAATAGTGCTGAACATGGAAGAAATAACGTACTGAAGGTTACGCAAACAGTGTTATACATGCTACATCATGGGATAAATCCTCTTCTGTCAAGCCAAGCAGCGGAACATAAAAATGTTAAAAAAGAGAGAGTCGACAACACTTCAAAAAGACTTGAGCATCTGTGTAGAACACTTTTTTTTACCACTCAAAGCTGCCAACACAAACCTTTCGACACACATTTTTTAACTGTGTTTCTCAACAATTTTTTATAACTGCCACAATGGCTGTCAATTGCCTCTTGTTTTATTTCGCTGAAGACAAATATTTCCTATGATTATTATTAGAGTTTTTCAGATAATTCCATATTTTGTGGAATTTTAGCCAAAAATTATATGCCAAATTTAGTGTTCTTCATGAAAAATTTAAACAATTTAGTTCAGAATTATATTCTTTAATTTAATTTTTTACATCTGCATTAAATTATGAATTTCATAATTTTAGTATTTTTTTTAAATGAAGGATTTTAATATTTTTTAGAAATTTTTTAAATAAATTAGAATATAAATTCCAATTTTTGTGAATGTTGTCATCTTCTTTCCCTTTAAGTCCAGCAGCGGTGTATTTTGTAATACTGACAAACTATAAATGAATTATTATTAATTAAAATAAATTTATCTTCAAAAAATCAAGAATTAATCAAGAATTAATAAATTACAGAAAATACATGGTAAATACGAAAATGATAGTTAAGGAAGAAAAATTAAATAAAAAATATAGGGATTTTATTCCTGAATTTACAATTTATGCAAAATAAAATATACGAAATTATTATCTTTAAAACATCCATCATTTCGAATATCCCGAGACTAACAATCAAGAGTCAAATTTAATCGTTCTAAGGGAAGCTTAGATTAATAATTATATTATATATTATGACAATGTTATCAAGCAGTCAGAACACAACAATAATATTTTCCGCCAAAATGGAAATTACACATGTGAATAAATCAATAATATTGCAAAATCATTTAATTTAGTGGAATTTGCTTAATCTGAAATTTAATTCTTGACATTAAATATTGATATTAATTTATTACATTATAGCGCATACAATATTGCTCATTTTTATCATTTCCTTGGAATTCACCTGGAATATTTGTTCAAATCACTACACGACAATCCCATTTCTTAAAATTCTTCAAACATAATTTCCCGGAAATCACACATAAAAACTCGTTACCACTAGAAAACCCACTTAAATTTCCCATACGAGAAATTGTATTCACAATATTTTTCCTACTGACAGCGCCAGGAAAACCTTCTACTTCTGTATTTCCAAGCTTTCCCTCTCCCACAAAACCTCATTAGAGTATATGAGATGGGCCCAGAGAGCTTGTAAATTATTTGAATGAAATCGGAAAAATCAAACTAATTTCCAGGAATTTACAACTGAATCGAATTTATAAAGGAAATGTCATAAAGGCAGTAAATGCGAGGAGTGAGCGCAGCAGGAAATCTAGAAATGTCAAGTTTTCTATAGAAATTCATGTAAACTTTCGTCCCGAAACGCTTCCTTCAAGCCTCCAAAACTCTTGCTTCAAGCTTCCAAAGGCTTGCTTCAAGCTCGAAAACGTGCTCCGTAGGGAGCAAATAATGAGTTTTCCACTATTTTCATCTCATAAGAATCCATTACAGGGCATATAACAACTAACAACAAGTGTTTCTGAAGTGCAAACGTATTTCCTGTTGATTCTATAAATATTGCTTAGTATTATGCTAAATTATTATTAAACCTGCTAGTTTGAAAATTACATTTCAACATCCTAATAATTGTTTTTTTTACAAGTTTCCACGATGTTTCCATAGAATTTAAATATGTACTACGGAATTTGATTTTGCTGAAAAAAATTTTGCTCATATATACATCATTATACTGACATGGAATGGACTGAGAGTTGACTTTTACTGTGGGGCTATACGGCTAGGATTCAAATCCCAGAGGGGAGAAATTCTAGTGCAACAGGGTTGTAATACATGAACTAAACCCCATTTTAATACGTTTTCAGACGAGGACTCGAGGACTCTTCAGTCATCCACACTTCTACAATTTCAATGTTAAGTACATGATGAGTGAACACACACTTTTGTGTTGTCATATATATTACAATCTCTTTACAATGGAGGCCCAGACAGTGTTGTCTTTCTATGTAAACTTTAATTGTCAAGTTTTTGTATATAAAGTGTTGAATTTCGTTCGCTACCGGGAGGCTTTATATTTAATTTTAGAATGTTAAACATTTATTTTGTAGTGCTTGCAATGTTAAATATATCGGATTTATTTTAGAATTCTAGGAATTTAGTTTGCAATGCTAGATATAGGAATTTATTTTAGAATGCTAAATACAGGAATTTATTTTGCAATGCTAAATGCGGGAATTTATCATGTAATGCTAAATATAGGAATTTATTTCTACCTTCTTTTTAGAATGTTAAAAATAGGAATTGTTTTTGTAATATTAAACATATGAAATTTATTTTGCAATGCTAAATATAGGAATTTTTTTTAGAATGTTAAGCATATGAGAGATTTCACAAAACTCCGGAAATAGTAAATTAAAGTTGTAGAATTAAATTTGCTCAGAATATCCAGAATTGAAAAAGTTTTCCGAGTATTATTTGCATTAAGATACACATACGGAAGGTTCATTTTCCAGCTCTCAGATTCATTTCACAGCTTCACACGCGCCCACACGTAAAATAGTGCACGGTGAAGATAGAAAGGCAATCAGAGAGAGAGAGAGAGAGAGGAAGTTTGTCATACAAGGGAGCTGGAGATAAGGGAGCATTGGGAAGAAGAAGAGAGCTGTCATGAGCAGAGATTTTTCCTCCTGCCATCCTGTATAATTAAAGCCCCTAGCATTAATTAAGGTCGCAAATTTCACCACAGGACCACTTCCCCGTACACAACCTCACATCGTGTATCCAGTCCGTCGACTAGGACCAAAACCATTAGATGGATTCGGTGTCAAATGTTAGAAGCTATTTCTGTGTGGGATGTCATCAAAGCCCAAATGGCAAAAAGCAAAGCAATGGTGAAGCAGGGCAAAGGCATAGCAATGGTGAAGCTGGGCAAAGGCATAGCAAAGCCCAACTCCCTCAATGTAAAGTATTTTGTACAACTAATGGGAAGCTATTATGCACATATATCAGATAACAAAAATAAAAATCCTCGTTTAAAATAGCATACCTATATGAAAGATATGAAGTAATTCCATGTGCAATTTTAACAAAATTCCAAACAATTATTTACCTACCATTACTTTACATGGAAAATACCTCAAAGCATAAAAAGTGTAAATAAAAATAATTTGTGACTTCCTTCTGGCCATTTTGACCATGAAATTAAATCATTGACAAGATAGGCAGCACATCCATATCAATAATAATTACGTTCCTAATCCTTTGCACACTTGGCCGACCGACTGGACATTAAAGGGAATTCATATGTCCAGCAAGAGCAAGGAACCAGAACTCCAGCTGCGGAAGCCGGAATGAAATAAATTCCAAGGACACGACAAAAGTCCACACAGGTAGGCAGCAGAGAAGTAATAAAATGTTGTATTGATCTTCAAAGGAAGATGCTGGATTTTTTGCTAAAAATAGATACAAACAACAACCTTGACGCAGAGCAAAAGTTGATTCCGCTGGGCTTCGGTCCCGGTAGAATTAAATAAATATGTGATGGGCAAATACATTGGGGGTAATTCTTTGGGGGAAATGTGAAACAAGAAAAATGAAGTGGAGTTCTCCAACATTTATTGGGCTGGAATTCCGGAATATTTTACCAATTTATATGAAGATTGGGGAAATCCATTAGAATTGTGTATATAGGTAGGTTATATATTATGCATATCGAATTTCAATTCTATTAGTTTACAACATTGCATAAAAATAAAAAAACGCACTAGAAGTCTGCGCTGGAAAATTGTACGGGAAAAATAGAGAATTCTCCAGTAAAACTGTAGAAAATTATCTGGAAAAATCTACAACAAATTCTCCGGTAAAATTTATAACAAATTCTCGTGTAACGTTTACTGAAAATTACCCGAAAAATCAGCAGAAAATTCTCCGGTAATATTTACAGAAAATTCTCCGGAAAAAATGAGTATTTTAGGAAGCAAGAAGCCCGGAGGCAAAATAAAGTATTTAAGAGGCCCAGGGAAATGTTTAAACTTGCTGTGTCTACAGTGAGTAATAAAGAAGGAAAGTCGAAGAAGTAGGAGAAAAAGAGTAGCTGAGAATATTAGAGGATAGTTAAACATTGGAGGAGATAGCTATAATAAGACACATGACAAGGGAAGGTAACGTCCCAGGGCTGCTGGATCGCATCCTTTCCATGTAGAAGAAATGAGAGCTGACAAAACGAAGAGACCAACCAGGGGAGGGAGGGAGCATTAATACAGGGAAAGACGGAGTGAAGAATACGGTGAAACAACTTTAAACTGTAGTTTGTTGTATACCTAATATACCTACATAGCAATAGGTATAATATACACGCGGAACTGAATCCTCCGGGGTGCTTCCTACGCTACCCCGAAAATCGTCTCTTTACACTGGGGAGTATATTGAAACTCATTTAAATTTTGCACAAGAGCAGAAATCTACATAAGAAATCGTATCACAACTCATATTTTATCCCTATTTGTCAAATATCTTCCGGCAGCCGGGCTTTCATCTTCCTTCTTATCATCAACCAAAAGTATGTACGGACATAAAAGGAATACACAAATTTATACAGCAACTTCTGTAGCCACTTTTTTCCTCCTGCTTCTTCCAGCTCATTTCCAACCCCTCACAACCTCCTTTCTTGTTGTTATTAACAGTGAGATCAAGGTTCTTTTTTAATCCATGCCACGTTCGCGGGAGTAAAAAAAATAAAACAAGAAGAAAAAAAATACTTTTACGACTCCAAACTCCTAATTCATCACTATAGCAAATCCGTGAAAAACCCTTTGTTGGGACAAGAGTAAAAACTTAAAAAACGCTTCCACGGCCTCCATAATAAAAATAGGAAATTGTAAAAACCTTTAAAAGATTGGGTTCTCCAGAGTACAAGAAAGAAATATTTCTAAAAATATTCAGAACTAAAACAATGTCCATCTCGCAAATAAAATACTACTAGAAGAAATGCTTTGCGACATTCCTTTAACCTAAATACAAGAAGAACATAAGGAGGCAAAACAACGAAGAAAAAACCCGGGGAAAAATTTCCTTCCGTTTCCTAGAAAAATAGGACAACCCAAGTATCTCCGTCGTTCTCTCCTAACGAGTGAACGAATCAGACAGTACATCTGGAATAAAATCCAGGTGAGTATACATATGTCTGCCAGAATCCCAGTATTGTAAATTGCATTTCTTGTATATTTTCCGTACTCTATAAAAGTTACTGGAAAAAACGTCTGCAATATTGAGGTTCCTGGAATATTAAATTAATTTTTTATGTTGTCAAGTATTCATGTACTATTATTCGTATGTATTTATATGCGGTATGTAGATATGCATATCTAAACATTAATTCAATTATATGTAAAAGTAGGTAATTTATATACCTGTGTGTAAGTACCCAACGCAAAAACGTCTCCATTCCAATAAATTAAAATGATTCGACCTCGTGCTCTTTACACTTCCCGTTGCTCACACGAGCAGAAATTACTGTGAGCTTCACACATCAACAATAGCGACTCTCGTGAGTACGTGAATCTATACGCAAACTTGGATTTTCACTTTTATCGTACCCCTCTTATATGTTCAAGCACTCTTCCAATATGGTTTTCTCCTATAAATTTATGTTTTTGCCTATATGATTGCCGCTAATAAGCTTTTACTCATACTGACATTAAAGCCGTATAGTTATATGTATAGGTACATAACATTTACTACTATCATTACAGCCACAGCGCTATATAAAACCTAAGCGTAAGTATTAGATATATAAAGCCTATAAGCACTTGCTATATAAAACCTATCGATATATAAAGCCTATAAGCATTTGCTATATGAAACCTATGAGCATGGGCTATATAAAGCATAAGCATGTGCCATATTTACAAACATTCGCAAACAAGTTAATTGAGTCAAGGCGTATTGGAACTCTACTTGCTTATTAGATAAGAAGAAAAATGAAGAAAGTGATCAGCAAGTTTACCTCTAACAAGAAGGAAGAAGCGATGAAGCCTTAGAGCTTTCCCTTTCAGCAACAACCTTATTTACTTATATAAGTTTCCCCCTTCTCCTTCTCCCGTCTTGTTTTAGTATATAGATACTTTTCTCCTATACCTCTAGCTCTACACAGTAAAGCCAAGGCTTTCCCGGCGAGACGTCCTTCGTCATTTGTACTGCGATACATGTAAATGCCTTAATTTCTTTATCCACAATGTAATTCCTACCTTGTACATACCTTACTTTCCCATGCCAGACATGTGTTGTACATACGGAAGTGACGGGGTCAGGCAAAATGGCTAAACCTGAATTTCCACCCGTCGCAATGACGTTTCTACATAAAGAGAATGTATTATATATATGTATAGGAAATGCGTTTTTGTAGCGCGGAAGAGCATTGGCAGTGGAATGCGATACTAAAAAGGGTTGGGATGCCATAAAACTACATACATGCACTTCTCTTATATTATTTTACTTTCGGGCATTACTTTCGGAATCGGTAGTGTGTGAATTTGTGGGAACTTTCTCTGTCCGGAGCTTCCAATGTTTTACTATATGTACATACATACATAGTGTATCTATATAGATGCTTAGAGTACATAGGGTTTTTGATGTGTAATTACAGCTATACGGACAGGAATTAGTCCAAATCGTTCGATGTTACAGAATAGCGTGGGTCAGTAAATATAACTTGAGGGGAATTGTATTGGCGTAGCCATCCCGATATCTTAATTCATATGGTGTCGTGTCTGTAATAATCAAGCAAGCTAACCGAAATGGACTGAGGCTGTAAAAGAAACCAGAAGAGACTTTTTTTGTTGGAAGAGGCAAAAGCAAAATCAAGAGAATGTTGAACTCACGATGAGAAAAACTAGAATACAGGAACTAGAATACTAGCAGTGGAAACCGGAATATTGAAGCCAGAAGCAGCAGATGAAATTGGGACGTTGAGGCTAAAAACTAATGTGAAAACAGAAATATATAGAAACCAGAATGCTCTGGACATTCGGAGAAATTCCAGGTACGGGTTCCCGGAAGCCTGACATGGAATTTCTACATATGGAATTTCTACCCGGAGCTTCTACGAAAAGTCAGTGAATAAAAGCGAGCGTCATTTTATTTTTACACGATACATTATTGCATTGGGGATGAGTGTAAGGGCAGCTATTAAAGCCTCAGTGTGGCAATAAAAGCGCTTTTAAATTTTATTCCGTCGACTCCGCCATGCCAAAGTATAAAGCCATATGCCGGAGCGGGCGGAAGGTTAGTGTCGTGAAATTTCTTGGGTACTTTTTTTTAGGTTAACATTACATTTCTTCATGGCTTTAAAGACCAAAAATGATCACTTATCATCGTGTAATGGCGAGTGTTATACGTGCATTTGGATGGAAACTAAAAACTGCGGGGAATTTTGTTCACGGAAATGCTCGAAATTTTTTTCTTCAGGAATTGATGATTGACATCTTTAATAAAAATGCTTAAAATTTATTAAAAAAATTGAATTAATTCCAATAATTTATTTTTTTTAAATGCCAGGAATTTTTAAAGGAAATACCGAAAAATTTTGAACTTACAAATTTCATTCGATAATCTGCATCCCTACAAACAATTTACATCGACACGAAAAATTGATTGATCCTCTGCTGACAAGAAATTCTGACAAGGCAAATGCTAGTGGCGGGACAAATCAAAAAATGAAACACGCGAAAAGAAACACTTTGGTGTAATAAAATAGAGTGAAGCGGAACAGGAAGAAAAGTGACTGGCAAGCAATGTTGGTAAAAGTGAAAATAAGAAGGTGTGAGGGGAAGTTACATCGGTGTAACAAACTCTTATGACATTAACTTTGTTGCATAAAACACCCAAATTTTAGGCTGCGACCAGAAATGCATCAGCAGTGAGGAGGGAAAAGGAGGAAGTCAATTATTAATTCAGTTTTCTCCGTGAAAATCATTCATCCAACCCTTGTTTAAAGTTTGAGTTAAGGAGCGACGTCGCTTTCAGTCTTTCCCAAGCTTATTGAATATGTTTTACTTTGTGTATTATACGATGCCACGAGGATGCACGTAAAGCATTTTCCTCAAATTCTTAGTTCTATTTCCCAGCATGTGGAAGCATCAAACATACACGAAAATAAAGAGGGTTTTCTACAGCAAGGGAACCTTGATTTACAGGTTCCGCTTTTTCCATCCCAATTTCTACAAATATTAATTCAACACTTGGAAACTTTGGAAAAACTTTCGGGGCTTCTTTTACATCCGGAAACTTATCCCTTCTTTCAGTCGATCTCTCGTCGTGTTTCCTATATTAGGCGCGGTATTGAAACTGATAGGCGGGCTTGTATTTATGCATTCTCATGCTTATGTACGTACTTTATATGCGTGTTATACAGTTACATGTTTTTATTGTAAGGACATATTGTGCATATTCATATTAGGTGTACGTATGTACATACATACAATGAAGGTGTAAATACAGGACTGAAAAGAAGCCTATGATGCAGACTCCTGTGTAAACAATAAATGCTGCGGAAGCACTCAAAGGTTTTCCTAGCAACTCACAAGTTGCTATGCTAACTGCGCTGAATTAATATTCCTGTTATTATTTTGCTCAACTTTCTCTACAGCTTTCTTCTTACCTCCGATCCGATGTTCTACGAGGAGAATTGATAGACGAATACCTATATATACATATATATCAGATTATCATGCCCGTGATTAATGTAACAATAATCTAACATTAATACTCAATCATCGATGGATTGGAAATTCCAATTTAGAATGAGTTTTTCCATAATAAACATTTAAACTTCAAGAATATTAGGAAACGCAAGAAGTACGAAGCCTAATTAATTGATAATGAACCTAATTCTGGCCATTCTAATATCCAAAATAAACGTAGACATACGTACATTGCATACGTTTGAGGATCTAATTAAAATAATTTGAGAGCTGATGGATTTAAATTGTTGTCAAAAGGCATCTTCGTGAAATCCACTATAATAAATCTCAAGATTCTGCTTACAAACGTTGCCCGAAACGTTGAGCGTGGTAATAAAATTGCACATAATAAATAGTTAATTACTTTCACTATTGATCTTATTTATCCATATACATAAAATACGCATTAACCTACGCTTAACAGTTTTTGAATTTTGAATATTTATTAATATTCAGGAATTGGATGCCTTATTTATTTCTTATTTGATAAAATAACGACGTTATTCGGTAACTTTGGTCATTATTCCTTTCAGTACATTGTTAAAACATCTTAAATGTTAATTAAGCACATATATTTTTTTTAAATAGGTAATTTGAACTTTAACATCCTCACCTATATTCACACTAAAATCTCTCTAACGCAAAAAATTTCGCGGCATACATAATACAACAAAACTACCAATCAGATTGTTTTCCCGTGCAGAGCACGGACTTGAAGCTAGTATTTTCTATTTTTACATCATAGCACCTCTATATTTGACACGTTGTGAGAACAAACGAACTCATAATCAATATAATAACCGAAATAGATTATTATGAAACACAAAATTCGCTAACATTAACTCTTGCATCTAATGCTTCTGACCAAAGAGATGATAGATTTTAATGTATTATTACAACGTTGTTTTCCAAACTGACTTTGCAGGTTTGGTAAATCTTCCTTAAATGTGTGTCTATACCATTTTCACAGGAGAGAGGAGTTTGTAATATGTTTCGGCTACAGAACACACAATGGCTCAACAAACTACTTCTTGCGGTAAAACTATTTCCTTGTAAATATTTTCAACGTTATCATAATTTAATAATAATAATTTAGTAATTATTCATTAAATTGTTTAAAATATTGTTAATGCCAATTAACCAAGCAAACAGTACAAATAGATAAATCCAGTTAAGGACTTTTAAAGCATTTTCTTAAAATATTCGGGCGCAGTCGCAATAGATCTAAAACAGAAACAATTGAAACGATCTGAATATTTTAAATTTCAAGATGGCATCGCGTTTTGTATTCGAGGATTTTTAGTATTGTTTTTATGTGTATTTTAAAATGGAGACTTGGTGAGATTTTTTAATACAGTACTTGTCCTACAAGTAGAAATCGTCAAAGAACCACATGTGATCGAATAAGGACAACATAATCTTTAGTGTATTCTTGCAACGTTGTTTTTCGAAATGATACCGCAGCTTTGGTAAATATTCGTTAAATTTGGTTATTTCAGTTTCACAGTACCGAGGGTCACACTTGTAATACATTTCGATAACTGAATGCACAGTACTCCAACGAAATCCTTCCTCTGGCTCCTCTCGCAGGGAAATGCAGTCTTCGTAGCACTTTTCAGCTGTGTCATACTCCTTCCTTACATAATTAAGTACGGCTAACATTAACTTCCGCCGCACCTTTCCGTGGATTGGCACCACTGTTTCCTCCCTTAAGGAAAGAACACTCGTGTTAGATTCATCGAGTTTCCTTTCATTGTAGGTCATAACAGCTGCGTCCGTCATGGCGTCAAGGACGGCTTCAGGGATATTTCCAGTCTTAAGCCACGGTTCTAAAAGTGATTCCATTTCTTCACAATCACTTAAATAATACGACATTTTGACCAGGGTAAGGGCAGTTTTTAATGTCTTCTCGCCAAGTTGCTTTTCAAACAGGCCCTTGAGTCTTGGCAATTCTGGTTTCATTGTGGTATTGTTCTTATGCTTTTCATCGTGAGGTCGAAAGTGCTTGTAATATAATTCAGCTAATGAACATACGGTGGCCCAACAAAATCCTGCTACTTCTTCTGATCCCTCTTGCAGCAAAACAACTTCTTGGTAGAGTTTTTTCCCCCTGTCATGCTCTTTATTCATACAATAAATAATTGCCAACATTAATTTCGTTTCCAATATCTTCGCATGGTTTGGCATCAAGGATGCCTCTCTAGTGGATAACACGCGCAACAAATTCTTTTCGGATGCATCGTATTTATAGTAATGGAAGAACACCACAGCTAGGTCAATAATGGCGTCCAGCGTGTTTTCGTGGGTACGCCCAGAACATGTCTCGAACCCCGTAACTTTCTGGTGGTAAAGTACCGCCAATTCACCATATTTATGTTGCATCGTTAATGCTCGGGCTAAGTTTGATACCGTTCCATGCTCCCTTTCACTAGATATTTGACCATTCCTTACTTCTTCAATATAATTCATCATAATATTGTATTTATAAATTTGCTCTGCTTCATAATAGTTCTCTTTGTTTTCGTAAGAGAGAGCTCGTTCATTTCTTGACTCCCACGACTCTGAGTCATCTATGACCAGTTGCTTTCTTAAGTCAGGAAGTACATCTTTAAAGAATTTTTCAGCTTCAGCGTATTGGTTTTTTCGTATATAAACCCAAGCCAATTCGTGCTTCCATTTTATGGTCTTATTAACACCGTCATCTGAATCGGGAAATTTCGAAAGTAATCGTAAGTAGATATTTTCCGCTTTGTCGTAGTGCTGATAATATTCCAATACAGCAGCCATTGATTCCCATGTATAAATCATTCTGATTTTATTGCCAAAATGACGGGGGTCAAGCTCATTTTCCCATTCTGACACCACTTGTTTGAAAATTGTGTGCGCTTCGATCGGGCTATTCTTACCGTAAGCTACCACTCCAGGGTAAATTTCTCTAATCAGATAAGACTCGCGTATAAGATGCAAAAGTTTTTCATTATTCATCCACTGGATCACTTTTTTGGCCTCATTGAGTGTTTCATTCTCCTCGAATCCAGACGCTAATTCAGTGAACATTTCCAATATGTCCGCACGTAAGGTTAAACGTTGCTTCACAATTTGAGGAATCACTTCCATGTACAACTTCCTAGCTTCTTCAATTTTGTTTTGCTCGTTATAGACATAAGCTATGTTTATTATCGTTGTCAAATTGTCTTTATGATAGGAACCTAAGGATTCTTGTCTTCTACGCCGTACTTCTTCATACAATTGGGCTGACTTGTCTAAATTTCTATCAAAATGAAACAAATAATAAGCTCGCAATTCCATAGCATTCAATATGATGGGATGCGTTGGACCCAATGAATTTTCTTCAGTAATCACATCTGTACTAAGCTCCCCTAACAGTTTCAAATGGGCTGTCCGACATATATTTGCAAGTTTAATTTTTCTTTCACAGATTGTCTCTACACTCCCTGTGTCCTTCTTAGATAGTTCGCGCACAATTTTGACCGCTTTCCGTAGGTCGACATCCCACGCCAATTGAGGCAAATTATCAGCTACTGAGTCAATGAATTGTAAAACTGCGTCAACGCTGATGTCATCTTTTACATTTTCAATGAATGTTAACCCGTTTTTAGCAACTTGGTAAACTGTTGTCTCGGAATAATTGCCTGTAATATTGTTCACGTACTCGGTGTAATTTTTTAAAATCTCTAAAACACTTGTACATGTTGAAAATATATTCTTTGGCTGTTTTAAAATCCCAATGACTCCCGTTTCAGTTTGCACAGTGAAAGATGTACTTTTCCTTCTCACCAATTGTACAATTCGATGGATTTCATAACTGTCATTGTTTTCAACGACTAATCCATAGTCTTTCAGCAATCTTAGTGCTGCAATGAAATCATTTTCTGCCTTAGTATTCTTCATAAGGTTCCGGAGAAGTTCACGAGGAATGCCGTCAGGATCGAGAAGCGCCATTACATCCAGGATATTTATTGCTGATTTACCAATTGTTGTTGAAGAAAGCTTCTTGGTTATCAACTTATATATAGCAGCAACACTTCTTTTGATATCACTGTCTTCTGGTTCTTCTTTGATTAAACGTTGTAGATCTGCGTCAGTAACAAAGTCTTTTAACGTGAATCTGTGGAACATATTCTCTTTTATTATAAAGGCAATGACTTGCTGCAATACCAATGGAAGACCGTCACAAAGTCCCGTGACTACTTGAACTAGTCTACGATTTCCAGGATTGTCTTCTAGTTTTAACGGCCCCTTTAAGAGTTCCCAACATTCTTCATCACTAAAGCCTTTGAATATAATAGCTGGAATTCTTTCCCAATCGGAATATCGAGTGGTCACAATAAACACTGGAGGTACCAAGTAATCAATTGATTTCGGCATTAAGTTTCTAATTCTTTTCTCGTTTTTATTTTTCGTATCGCTGTCTGCAGACGCATTTTCTTCTACATTATCAAACACAAACAAACATTTTTTATGACATGCAACGTTGTACACTGCCTCTGCAATATCCTGGTCGCTCTTTTTCATTTTATCCGTAATTTTAATATGCGAGTCTTCCGCTATTCGGAGAAAACACTTCCTTGCATTGTCATACTCTTCAGCGTCAATCCATATTACGTAATCATACTCCTGTTTGTGTTCCAGAATATACTTCCGGGCCGTTTGAGTTTTACCAGCTCCTGGAACTCCGCTCAGAACTTGGATTAATGAGTTTACACTGATTCCACCGACTTTTGATATCCCTTGATTCTTGTCTTGGCTCATGCTTTGTCCAATATTTTCGCATAGTTTCTCAATAACATCTTTCCTGCCCGTAAAGGTGGCAATGGGATCCTTAGGTTTACATGATCTAATATTCAATTCAATGGGTTTGCTATCCTTAGGGTGGTGATAGTGATTATTAACGGTACGTTCGCCAAATAACTGCAGTCCCGAGTTACCTGAATCCTCGCTAGTGATAGTTGACTTGTAGTTTAGCCCTGTGTTATTAAGAGGATTGTTAGATTAAATATAATTTAATGTTTGCCTGACAGAAAATAAATGTATTACCTAGTTTTTTAGGTAGGGCTTTTAGTGCCGCACCAGCAGCGTTAAGATCCATGACATGTGAAAGTATGTTTTTGTTGATTTATGTCTTCGAATGGTAAAAATACATATCTAATACAAAGATAATATATAATGATTCGGAGTGAAACACAAATAAATAAACTCAACAAAGCTGTAATTTTTCTGATATTTCCACTAGAACAAACACATTTTTAGCACTGGATTTACTGGGAAGGGCAGCAGTTTGATAACTCAAGGAAATGAACGCGTTGTGTCACCCGAGTTGTAACAACTGCATTTGACTTGCAATTTCAATATTAAATGCGAATATTTATTTCCTTACTTGTCTATAATCCAGTACCACAAGAAAAACTTGCAGAAGGTACGTACATACATTCACTCAAAGTTGGCATATAGTAAAGATAACGGCTAGTATGTGAGTTCGTTGGAGAATCGTATGACCTTGGTTCTGGGATGATTCACGATGTTTTAAAGAATTATGATGACGATGAGATGAATCATTTGTCTAGTTTAAAATGCACCTACAATGTAATGCCTGTGTTAAAAGGGTTAAAAGAAACAATTGTAATACATGGTTTGCAAGTTTTTGCACGAATCGTCGATAATTTTATAATTTCAATAATTTGAAGGATTGAACATAAAGATGTAATTCCATCTACATATATATTGTGTGGTAAGGGAAATCCCACATTATTGTTTCTGCGTTCTCAAACAAGCTAAACTTATACTTAAATACATGAAGAATACATTGTATGTATATTGTGGAAGAACGGATAGAAAATGTATGGAGTTAAACCGCGGAGCAGAAAGCGCTGGAGATTCACCTAAACGGCTGACGGATAATTTTGAAATTTTGACCTCTGAATTAGCTTATCAAGAACTTCTAAACTAATAAATATATCCATGATATTTATTGCTAATTAACCATTAGTGTTTGAAGAATGCTCTTTTGTTGCCACCTTGTAGATAGCACGGCATTAACATTCAAATTCAGCTAAAAAGTTTAAAAGAATATTTTTGGGCAGCATCTCAATACTATTATTATTATATATGTTCCGTGATTAGTTCAAGGAAGTTTCAAACCTGTAGCTTGCATGAAATAAAACAAATAAAGCTTGTATGTTTTAATCCACCTGTAAATCCATTGAAAATGGACAACTCGCGTTACAGATAATTTGAGAGCTAATATGAATATACTGAAAGTGCCATCAAGGAATTCGGAAGAAACGGCAAGAGTTTTAATTAGGAATCTCAAACCGTGGGTTCGTGGCTCAATTTGTGCTGATCATGATCAACAATACGATAAACAATTACCGTAAAAATTCCAAAGATGGCCCCCGGCCAACTTCCAAACACTAGCCCAAACCCAGGCCATCTTTAGAAAACCCGGCCATCTTTAGGGTCCGGCCATCTCTAATAAATTTCTAAGCCGATTTCTTAATTTCGTAAATTTTTCAAAAGTATATATGACACAATGATGTATTTTCTTAAGCAAAGCTGCTTCTTT
>JAQGAK010002986.1:0-17053 GCA_034696945.1 Lipothrix lubbocki
TGCCCTTTACAAAAACTGTGTTTGCCCTTTTGAAAATTTTTGCACGCAGTCAATGGGTCGTTAAAATAGGGCCTGATTGATTTACAACGTGAAATTAGTTAACTGTCCTCACACTGAAAAAAAATTTGAAATTGAATTTTTATAATATAAACCTGATCGCTTCTAAGAACAAGAATTTGCTAGGCTTGTTAAGCATTGCTTTGACTTTTCAAGCACCTCCTCATTTAAAATTAATCTCTCATAACCTCTAATTGAGTTTCTGGGCACTAAAGTTATTCTGTTAAATATGCCGGAAAAGTAATCACTTACAAATTATTAACTGTTTCTATTACAAATTTTCCGATCGGAACCTTACTGTCTGACAAAAATGCTGATTAAATCTACTTTATGTTCTACGCTTGTGGAATGATAATAAAATTGTAAGAAAATATGTATAATCTTATAATAGTTCAAAGAAAATACTAACTTACAAGACTAATTGATATTGATGTACAAAATAAGATTCGAGTCGTGTTGAGATGAATAGACACGGGAGCTCATAAACTCAAATGTCCCACAACCTACTCCTTCCTTCTCCCTGGCCATCCAACGACTGAAGATCTCCTTTGGTGTGCACAGCTGAATGCCGTTGCTACAGGTTCCTTCCTTTTGTACCCTCCGTTATTAAATGTATCTCAGCCGTTCACATACCTTCAAGTTTTTTCGTCTTTCACTTTTCTCTGCATAAATCCTGTAGGAAAATGGTGTTGGTAATTAGGCTTTAATTATTTCAATCTCGACGCCGTTCTTTTTTTTCTGCCTTGAATGTACTGGAACAGCACGCCAGGAAGTTCAAATAGCAGATTTTGTGATTGATAATGAATCCTCTAAATATTCATTTCTAAATTCTTCGCTTGAGATTTCAAATATTTTAATTTTTTAAGTCATAATTCATTCCTCGTGGAATTTTGCAATACACATTTGCACAAGGGAAAATTCATGTCAAATAATACTTGGAATGTGCTACAAGATTCTCCTATAGTTTTCTTATATTTCTGCAGAGCTAATCATGTCAATGGAAATAGAACGTGAGGAGTTTTGTACAGATATAATATATGTATATGTATGTAGTCTTCTCTCTGGACGCCGCATCACCCCATACCATTCTTTTAGCTATTAGCACTGGTGTAAGAATCCAGATTTACTTATCAAAGAAAAATCCTGCATTCAATAATGTAATTTAAAGTTATTAAAATGCAAGAAGTTATCTTTTTTAACTTTCACGCCGCTGTGTATTTTGCATATGTGCAATGTAACTATATACCTACTATATAAGTACGGCTCATATTAATTAATTTTAGTTTATTGAAAGGAAATCCAAAAGTTTGATTTATACACAGCAAATATTTTAAAGTAGGCAATAATGCTGCTAAGCATTGCATTTTGTATGAAGCAGGGCTGGTTGAATTAACGAGTAAGATGGGTAGATAACTGAAGCTGTCAGGAGATTTCTTTAGCTTACAATTTTAAATCTCAAATATCTGGAGCTTTCCTTTTCCATATAAAGATCTTTTATTACCGCTTATTTCCCGCAAATACTAATTATTTTCATGTAACTAAAAAGAATTATAAGTACAAAATTCTTTATTTATAATATTGATCACTAGAATCCATCTATAGAGACGTATTTAATTTAAATAACCCATAGATAAATTAATGACTTTAAATTTTAATCTACATCAGCCAACATCGCCTTTACTTAAGCGGTTCAAAAATTTAGCAGGCAGAGGGCGAAGTAGCTTTGCCCATAGGTGATAACCAAAGAATTACATAGTGGCGTCCAAATCTTTATATTATTGTAATAATAAATACATAAAAAAGAACTTTCTTCATGTGCTAGCGTTTTTATGTTACAAGTTCAATTCTAAGCATTTGAAGTTCAAGTTTGCAAGATCGACTAAAAAACATGAGTGTAATATTTTCTTCAGAATTTTAAATTTGGTCCAAAATTGTTAGCAGGATTGCGCATTTGTTATACACTTTATTTAATCAAAAGTACTTATTTTACCAAACGGCTACCGTTAACCACATTCCAAGCGTCACTTAAGAGCTCTGTTCAACAACGCCACTACAGGAACCGACGGAAAAAAAGCTACAGAGAGTTGGGTGACATTTTTGGAGAATTGTTATTGATGAATTTTAAGTGTACACACCGGGAAAATTTTTGAACGGTTTGAACGTGTTTCCCATCTTGTTTTGAGAGGGTAAAAGAGATTTCCTGGAAACGATCAATTGAGCACACTTTTCGCTCATCAATTAGTTTCACTATTCAAACAGTGGCTTGATGCAGTGGTGTATACAAAATTGTGTATAATTTTTACGCCTTTCTTTAAATTAATTACAATAGTCAATTATGGAACCATTACTCCATGCATTTTACCGTTATCTCCAAACTCCAACGTTAGCAAACTTTCCACGACAAACGTTGTACGAGTACCAAATATCGGACAAACTTCAAAATTATTACTATTGCGATCGATATTCTGCGAAGTTGAGGCCTGAAATTTTCTTTTAACTTTTGTGGCATAATTTTATAGTTGAGGATATGTATCGAGGTATTTCTATACTTTCGAAGCCTTTTGTGAGAAAAGACAAGTGGACTGTGAGGAAAGACAGTTAAGCGGAATAAGCGAAATTAAGGGAATAGTGTAATTGTAATAGGTAATGCATGAATCATCCAACTGAAATTAATAAAATATTGCATTATAAAAATATACAAATATCATATACATGTACCAATGTATGCTTTTTAATTGAAAATTTGTTTGACGCCATTTGTTTTTTTGTTGGGTATATCACAATACATACACAGGTTGGATTTTCTCTCTGCATGTTTATAGAACGGCGAGCATAAAGATAACATATGTCAGCTGTACGGCTTTGTTTATTTTATTAAGGTAATTTAAACTCTTAACTTTCTAAAGTGAGCACCAAACAAAGTTTGAACTTACTCCAGAACAGTTTCTTGAACTTGCTTTTCCACATTGTCAATTCTTGTTCTACTTACGCATTTGTCTTCCTTTCTTCTGCCACCACGTGGCATTGCCATTTTTATTTTCTAGTCTGCAAACTGTCATTGAGTTTATCACTCAAGCTGGCTTTGCTGTCATTTCATTTTAAAAAGTTTCTACTTGTTTTTTGTGCATACGTACATCTTCGAATTTATTTTTATTAAGTCTAAACTAGAACTTACTTTTTCTATTTTGCTGTTTTATTGGTTATTGGTGATGTCATAGACATAGCTGAGGATTTCTATCTCGTTGAAAAATCTGAAAACGGATTTATTCTTTGGTACGTATATGGATCCTGCATTGACTTTGACCAGGAGATCAGATACATCTTTAATTTTGTGCAAGTTATCTATTTGGATAATTTTCTTCAGATATTTTATAACAAAATGTCTTTGCTTTCCTTAATATTTAATGTCATCATTTTTAGTGACAGTGACAAATGATGATATACAAAACTTACAAGCATGAAACTACATTAATGCACGCGGATGTTGCAGGCGGATGTGCAGATGTTGTTTTCTCTTATTCTTGTAGGGATAAATTTTTTCGGGGGATAAGGGAATTAACTCATATATAAAAATTAATAATTAATATGAATGAAACCATTAGAAACCATTAGTTTATCTTATTATTATTTCAATTTGTAAAAAACATTCACAAATCACAAATGATTTAAATCTTATTAATTCCAAAAAAATCATCAAATTAAAAAAGGAATTTATCCCAGTCAAAATCGCGCAATAATATTTCATACCTGCAAAAGCTACAAACAAGAAACGTACAAACTTTTTACAACACACCTGAACTCGGAGCAGACACGACCGCAAACAACCCACGTCTCTTACGATTAGTTATAAAACTTGGTGTTAAATTACCATGAAGCACTTTAATGCTTTTTTTGTCGACTCTCATCGTCCAATGGTAAACTTTCTAAAACTGGACAATTTAGATGATTCTATCGAATAAATACATATGTATATGCTAAAAGGGAGGCTGAAACTGTGTTTACATTTTGTTAAGCTTCTAGTGTGTATGTTCAAACACGAAGCACTGTAAGGCATTGTTACTTTCCATTTACCACTATCGTTTGCCTTATTTGACAAATTTTATTGTCTCTATTGGATTCGTGCATTCATCCGTATGTCCAAGTTGTTTAATAAATTTGCACAGTTTAGATGCCGGTTAGATTTTATTCTAGGTGGATTTATATTTTATTCTAGGTGGTTGGAATTTCATAGTTAATCATTCTGTATTACATTGTATTATTTCAAATGTATTTGTACTATGTGGCGATTTATCACGTTGTGCAGTCGTTAAGGTTTACTGAAAATATTTTACATTTAACTGAGAGCACAGTATAAACCAGTGGTATAACGCTACTGATATGATACATTAGTGTATTCCCAAGCATTGGAATATGTAATAATAACATTGGAATAAATTTATAAATTTATAAATTCTTTAAGCTAAATTATCTCTGCTACCTACAAATTTTTATTAATTTTTATATTAATGTAATTGTATTTAACTTGCTTTACAAACATGCCCAAATTAGACGCCGTTTACATTTTTACCTGTCATCGCGAGTAATTGTAAATCAAGTTTATAGTAAAAAGCGTAAGGAAAGATTATACGAAACTTAACGCACACTAACAAACTCTTGCAAAGCCAAAGAAGCTCACCCATCGTAGGTACTAGAATATATTCAAGCGGCATTCAAACCATAAAAAATCAGTAGCAGTTAACAATAAACGTATTGCAGATATATTCTATAAAACAAAACATTTAATTTTAAACAAAGTCCAATTAATTCAGTTAGTCCAATAATCCATTTAATTTCAATATATATAGTTCAATTCATCGCCTGTAAAATCATTGGCATTTTTGTGTATATTTTTAAACAATTAGAAAAATACATTTTTCCTGGAACCCACTAGAAAATCCTCCTCTACAACTAAATTCCACTTTTTTCTTGTTCAAATCAAAAAGCATGTTCCATTTTCTATCTTTGATGCTGAAACCAATTAAATACAGCAACGGACATCTCCAGGTTCCCATTGCACACAAAGTAGTGGCAACGAATCAGTGTAAAATCTAAACAGCCGAATATATTCGCCATTAAAAACAGGTCTAATTGGGGAGAAATCGGAACTTTACTTTGACTTTTCCCCCGCCCAGACGACGTTTACCTAGCAGATAATCTTTTTTGTATTTATATATTTTACATTAATATGTTTTAAATTCGTTTTGTATTTATTAATTCTATATTAATTTTGTATTTATTTGTTTTATGTATGTATATTTACTTTTTTTTAATATTTATTTTACGTTGGAAGTTTCCACAATGTAAGTAAAATGGAAAGCTAAATAGGCACGATATATATTTTACATTTGCAATTACGATGGCAGTTGTGTAGACACTAATAAAGCTAAGATTTGTTCACAAAATAAATATAAAAGTTTCTAGTAGAAAGAAGTTTTCCCTTATAAATTAAGAAGGTTGTTTGTGTTATCTTATTTATTCTTCTTGTCGAATTTATTTGGTGAAAGTAAACGTTAGACAAATCACTTTATGTTAAAAAAAAGGAATTATTTACCTGAAGATTTGATTAATTTTCTAAATCCGCGAATTTTAAAATTTCTTAAATACAGACTTTCTTCTCCATCCATCTGTGAATGAATTTCAAGGAAATTGTTTTTTAAATCAGGCATCGTCTACACCGTGAAAAATTCATGGAACTTCTTTTATGAACTGAATATTTTTCTGAAAAATTAAGAAAACCTTGACATTTCGCTAAAATTCATGTTAAGGATTCTTATGTAAACAGGAAATCTTCTGTTTTCTGAATATTTTATATACTTAGTATTTTTAATATACTTTATTATACTAGTTAGTCAAAGATAGTCGGAAGAAATTGTATTACCTATACGCCACTAAACTATTCATAATCAGTACCAATGTGCTACTTATAAATTGTAAGATTAATGTAGCGTGTGTGAACGTGATTCGCATTTTGGATAGGGTGTGGATTAAATTATTTTTGCATTGTCGGAAAAACAATTGCTTCACCAGTTTGTCATCCTTTTCTATTTGGTCACACAATTCTTAAAATTAAAATTGTTTTATTTTCTAATTTATTTAAAGTTTTACGCCAAATATTGGTTTGTTTCTTTTAGCTGTTACCGGAGAATATTGTTCCTACCTGATTCATTGGCAGTACCGTTGTTATTAGCTATTACAAACATATGGATAATACAATCGTATCTACACGTTTCTGTAAATAGGAAATTAGCTTAAATTTATGCAAGAAAAGTTTCTTGAACTTGCTCTCCTACATTGTTAGTTCTCGTTCTTCTTACGCATGTCATTTTTTCTTTCACCACCACGTGGCGCTGTATTTTCAATGTTTCAATGTAAGCTGCCCTGGTGTGTGTAATTGGTGGGTTTTACTATGATTACATTATAATAAGTGACTACTTGTTGCTCGAGCATATAGAAATAGAAAGACCCTTGCATTTATTTTTAGATAATCTGATCTTGAACTAAAATTTGTTGGTTTGAAATGTTATTGGTTAGTTAATGATGTCATGTCATGGACATAGCTGAGGATTATAATCTCGTTTGAAAATTCTGCTAACAGGTTAATTGTTTGCTATATACATACTGCATTGGCTTTGCCGAAGAGCGTAGATTCATATTTACTTTTATATTCGTAATCCATTTGGATGAATTTCTTCAGATATTTTATAATGAAAAATTTATTTGTCTCCAATATTTTATTTCATAATACTTGGTCATATAGATGATACAATTTTTTTCATTTCTCGAGAAAATCATTACCTTACGTAGACACACTGCTGCTTTCCTATCAAAAAATTTGGTCGTTGTGATCGTTGTCAACTATTAGTATTTAGCTAAATATTTTTACATGGCGTAGAATCATTATTAATAAACTACGGAACCCATAAAATATATACATAAACAATTTTTACAACAAAACTAAAACTTTGCAAAATTATACGAAATTTATTGTTGTTTTAATAAGATATGTTGATATTGTTAAACAACTTGTTTTTATTTTTATAGTAAAGTTATTGAATAATCTCTGATATGGTCACAAGAAGTACGCCGAGATTTTTTCATCTTTATACACCTAAGCATGCATGCTACAATAGTTTCTTGTTAATGTGAGTAAGTAATTATATCTGTAGGTAGGTTATAAATTAAATTATAGAAGACTGACAGCTCCCCGTTAACTCAGGATATCAATCTCACCCAACGTCTGATTGAGTCTGTAGGCGGTAAATTGTTTCTGTAATAGTCCAGTAAAATAAATCTGGACTAACCGTAAGTATTACTACACTTTGGCTGCTCAACTCCGTATTTACTTAAGTTTAGTGTTTTGTTTGTAGAAACGACTGAAGAACTCTTTTGCGGTGTACAAAATAATTGTTGGAGCTGGAATTTTCTTCCTTTCGTAGATGATGTTTTGGTATGCATTTCAGTCAAGTTTTCCTATTTACTTTTCTCACTGTAGAAATTTTTGTTTAGAATGGTGATGGTGCTAGCAATGCTTTCTTCAATCTTGACGCCGTTCTGTACTTTTTACTTTGGTCGGTAATAATACAGCGTAGGTTATGGGTTGCTTTTTAATGTTATCATTATGAGGTACGGTTTATTATGTGAAAGCTTTTCAAGTGCTCTGTTAGAGAATTCCCAATTTTTTAGGCCTCACATAAGAATCCATTCATTCAATAATTACTATGCAATTTTGCATTAAACATATCCACACGAGAAATTCATATAATATTTTGTAAACAAAGCTGGCAAAGCATGAAAATTCCGCTATGCAAGTTTCTTATATTTCTGCGGTGATAATGTGTAATTTCTATTCACAATTTCATTTTTCTTCTTTTCTTGTACGAAGAATATCCTTCTTAATTTCTCTCTACAAAACATGACCCGTATTTTGATATTTTTTTAATTCCTTCACAATTACTTCACTATCCCGATGTAATAAAGTTCAAACGAACGACGCATAAATAAAAAAAGAATCTGTCGCTCAAACATAGCCAACATTAAAAATTAAATGTAAAATCAAATTTCTAGAAGGACAGTGAACTCAGCAGCGTTGATTTCTGCAATGGTGATCCTGAGAAGAGAGAAAATGTTTTGATGAGCTTGGCTTTGAAATAAATATTTATATCTCTCTATTAATAATTTCGTTGTGACGTCCGTAATTCCATCATTCCGTCATTCCGTCATTCCGTAATTACCATAGGGGTGGTGGGTAGTGGTGGGGAGTAGGGGTACGGGG
Source organism: Lipothrix lubbocki (assembly GCA_034696945.1). NCBI lineage: Eukaryota > Metazoa > Arthropoda > Collembola > Symphypleona > Sminthuridae > Lipothrix > Lipothrix lubbocki. Next base: position 8,369 of record JAQGAK010002986.1, read on the forward strand.
GGGGTCGCCGACGAGTAGATCGAACGCGCGCGAAGCGCGCGGAGGTCTACTCGTTTTTACTAAAAGCGAAGTATGCGAAATTTCCTTATGGCTGAGGTTAATTCAAGCGTACTCATATACATGCGGAAGAATAACATGCTCCCCGCTGTTTCGGAAACTACCCAGTCCGGATAAAATGATAAAATTTGGTGGTTTGAATGTCCGTGTCAACTCTAATTGCACCCTTTTTCTTTTCTTTGTATATTGGAACTTGAAAGTCGGAGGACGATAGTAAAGTCAAATTTCATTCGATATTGACAGTACGTAGGGGTACTTTCAAGGGTGTGGACTCTATTTGTACATTGCATTCACTTTAAGGAGCAATATCGTTGTCAACTCCAGTGAATTTGACACGAGGTGTTTTATGACAAACCACATTAGAAATCTGGACCTTTTAGCATTTTTTTCTTGTTGAGAGGCAGCTTATTTATAGTGAATGGGGAAAAATGGCTTGGAGTAGGTGGCGAGTTTGACGTTTTTCATCTCCACAACTTTGAACAACAAGCTGAATTTATCCTTTATTTACCCAAGGGCATTGTAGTTGAACGATCTTGCGAATAGGTTCCGTTCATGCGCTAAAATATGTTTAGAATTAAAAAGGAATAAAAAATGGGATGATGACAATTTTTGCAATCCCGCTTTAATTTCACAGAATTCCATTCAAATTTAATAATATTTCCCCGAAAAAATGTATTAACTTACAACGTTACAGATATGTATGCGTCCCTCACTGTATGTATTCTCATCCTTTCTTCAAGCGTTTTAAAAATTTTTAAATAATTATTTGTATTGAATTTACAAATTTTTTATTGCAATTTTTTTATTACTTTGCAACTTGTTTAATAAATTTGCATTAATTAGAAGCCGTTTATTTTTACTTTATTACGTCTGACCTTCAAAAGCTGTTCCACGTTCATGATTCGTAGCTGGTTGCGTCACAATTTTATGTTTATGTTTACACCTTAAACTATATAGTCTGCTGTGACGAGGCAATATAAAATATAAAACGGCATACAAACTATACAAAATAAAAAATTGAAAAGAGGTGTGTAATAGATAATTACAAAACAATAATTATTCCAGCAGGAAGCAACATTCCTAAAATTGATTTTCAAAAAACTCTAAATACGCAAGTTAGAAGGGTACTGAATATGTAAATTCAAATTTAAAATCCTGTCCATGTTTTTAGTTCAGCCAAACCACGAAACTTTTATTTACATTTCTTTTATTTTAATTCATCAACTGTTAAACGAATGACAGCAAAATACATAAGTCCGCGAAATTCCAGGAAAATGTTTAAAATCAGGCACAGTCTGCACCGTGAAAAATAATGAATCATTCCGAATTTTCTACTGAATATTGGCCATGAAAAGTCAACAAAAAACTTTAACATTTGTCCAAAATGCATCCATGCATTATAATTTAAAAAATAAATCTTGCATTTACTCAATATTGAATGGACTATGTAATAGCAAAAGATTGCAGGATGAAAATTGTATTACTTCAACGACGTTTTACTTTTTATGCAAATGTGGCACATACAACAAGTACTAGATTGGCAGGGTTTCTATACATCTAAAAAGTTAAATTCAAATAAATATGATGTTGATAAAAAAATATAGGGTTTTTTGAAAATAATTCCTTGAACTCGAAGTCATGTCATTCTTTAATGACAAGATTCACTGAATAAATTATAAAAATTGCTACATTTTCTATTATTTTAAGTTCTTACTGCGATTATTTTTTAATTTTCACTTGAAAGCTTTAGTGTAAGTGTAAAAAAAACCTTTACATTTTTGAATTTAGCAACGCTATTGATTTTCAGGCTAAAAATGGTAATAGTCCACACTACAAAATAAAACTGTTTGGAATCTGTATCACACAAACAAGTTCATTAATAGTTAACATCAATAAATGACAATTTTACTACACGTAATTCCTATAAAATTTGTACGGCAATGTGCTCCCGACAACAATTGCGCTTTTTCAGGTCTTTCCGTCGGTAACAAATGCCATTGCAACCATACTTGTCTCATCTCCAGAGATCCACTTGTGTTACTAAATTCAAGATTCAAGTCGCTTTTGTTAATGTCTAAAACATTAAACTAATATTTTCTATAGAAACTAATTATTTCTTAAGAATCTAAATAATTTATACGTATATACACATCAGTCTTTTCTATGTATGTACATGTGTTTATTTGACTTATATTTTGACAAATAAATATAAATGGTTTCGACGCCGTTAGTTAATTTTGTTCACCAGCATTATTAGAAGAGTAAATGACTTACCTTGCTTTTACGTTGTTATGTAACTAATTGTATGGATTTATCTAATAAGAATTCCGTATTCTTGAAATCTATTCCATATACACAGCAGATGTCAGCTGTAAGGCTTGATTTATAATAGATCTCAGAAATGCATCAATTGGGAAATTAGTTTAAACTCTAAACTTTCTCGGAGTGAGAACCGTACAAAGTCTGAAGTTAAGCAAGAAAAGTTTCTTGAACTTCTTGCCTTTCTGCAGTCAATATTCCTATTCACATGCATTTGTCCTCCTGTCTTCCGTCACAACGTAGCATTGCCATTTTCATTGTCAAATTTGTAAGCTGTCCTTGTTTGTTATGGGGGGTTTTGCTGTAATTTACATTTTAATCAGTTTCTACTTGTTGCTGCATACGACGACTTGAATTTATTTATTTTGAATTTGAACTAATTTTCTATGTTTTGAGGTTCTAGTATAATTTTAGCTGTCTCTTTATTTTATTTTTGATTTTATGGATTGAAAATTTAAATTATTAATAAATGCACATTTAAAGTACATTTAAGCTACAATGGACAAGCTCGTCATCTTTGGTCATTACAAAAACCTTGCAGGAATAATTGTGGGAATATCATGCTTTGGGCTCTTTGACCTGCAGTTCAGATGAATTTGTTTTATGCTCTTATTGCATTAAGAAGATTTTCTTCAGATATTTTATAATAACAAAATTTATTTGCCGTATTTAATATCTAATGTAATAGTTGTTGGTGACATGATAAAATGTTCGTTTCTCAAGAAATTAAATACTTTGCAATTGCACATTCGAAGTTGCCAAGTCTTCTACCTTTTTCTATAACTTTGAGAGAGGGTAACCAACTACAGTTAGTGCGTGCCCTACATATTTTTGCACGGCGTCGAACCATTATTAATAAATTGTCTCAAGAAACAAACAAATGCTAAGTTATACGAAATATTTTATTGTTTATTGAAAATACGTATGTTGACATATGTTAAAACTCGGCGTGCGTTTTCATTTATAGTTAAGTTACTGAGGATTTTTAGAAGTGCTGGTAACATAAGGCACATGTTACGTTGCAAGATTATTAAATTGTGTAACTAATCGTGCTCCCTATATGAATTTAATATTTTTCGGTAAAAAATTATAAAGGTTGTAGGTTGCCATGATTATTAAGCTGTGTCTCCTCACATCAGCTTTCTTCTTACTTTCTCCAACGACTCGTGAAATCTAAGGAGGAAATTTTTATTTTAAAAATTAGTTTATGAATTTTTGAATTTATTAGAGATTACTACCTGTAAATAATCAAAAAGCATTTTAATTTTTACAAATTAATACAACATAGGTGCATAAGAAATTAAATTTAAAATTAGAAATATCATTTAATTATTAATTGCTTTGCAAATACATTTAACAATATTTTATAATAATATTTAACTGTCGTTGTGACGACAAGAAAATGTAAAATTACAAAGTTTGAATTAGAAAAACGTGACCGCTCCGCTCGAGAAGAGGATAATAATTAATCTCACACAACCTCCGTTGTCATGTTTCCAATCAGTAAAGTCATTCTGCTAAGTAGTCTGGTAAAATAAATTCCAGACTCATAAGTATTAACTGTTCTTGTACTCAACTAATCTTTTGTCACCCAATTCCGTACTTATGTAAGTTTTTAGTATGTCTTGCTCTGTAATCTTCAATTTTACGATCACAACGGTCTAAAATAGTTGCCACTTAAATCCGATTTACAGTCCCTACGTCTTTGTGGAAGGAAAATAAAGTTGCAAGAAAATATGTCATACTATAATATCTCAAAGAAAATACCAACCTAAGGTATAATTTGATGTAACAAGATGAGTCGTGTAGGGAGGAAGAGACAGAAGCTTAAAACTCAATTGTCTAACAACCTTTACTCCTTCCTTCTTCCTGGCCGTCCAAAGACTGAAGATCTTTTGTGCTGGGCACGATTGAATTGCCGTTGCTAGAATTTCCCTCCTTTTGTAGCATGTGTGGCTGTACTCATTTTAGCAATTTTGTCATCAAGCAGTTTTCTCTCTAATTCTTGTTTACAATGGTGATGTTGGTGATTCTGATATTTCTTTTAATCTTGACGCCGTTTTGTACTTTTAACCTGTATACGCATGCAGCAGGTGCGGCGTAGGGTTTTTGCAAATGATTCTCACTACTTCAACTACTGTTAATCAACATCAAAAACGTTTTACTATTCATGTAAATAATTCTCAAGTATCGGAAGAAATTCCTTTGGGAGAATCGGAATTTATCACAAGAGGAAATAATTGATGCTTATTGTGCTTTTGTTTACATCAGATTTTTCATTTGAGATGCGTAGTATGTATATAAATTTGTTGAGACACACCAACTAAATTAATAAATTCACATAATTAATTAACGGCAAAATAAAAACAAAAAGATATCGTTTAAAACAACATTTTAACTAAATTTCAAGGATTATAAGGACAACGCGGAGCCTTAATAATCTACATCTGATGTGCGTGTGTGCGATAACAATGAGTTCAGTAACCTTCACCGGATTATTTTGAAACTGGCTAGACAAACGTTCTTGGGCAAATTGCTTCGACGAGAAAACAAAGTTTGTATTTACAGCTTTTCTCTTGAAAATTGTGTAATTAACTGGTATTTAATAAATATTTAATCGAATGACGCAAATGATTTTTGTGGTAGAATTGTATGACTTCAACGACGCTAAACTTTTCATTTAATACCACGGTTGGTACAATGCAAGATTATCGCTACAGCACGTATGTATAACTAAAGCACAATTTAAGGTTCATATGTAAAGCTAAAATTTTTGCACTTTCTTAAAACAAATTTCCACAATTGTGATAAAATTATTGTCTTCATTCATTTGATCATTCTTTTTTAATTCATTTCAAGTTTTACCAGCATTTTCCAGCCACTTGCTAATTTCTAATGCATTAAATTAATGTTTTCTATGGAAGCTAAATATATTAAATTAACGAATACTTAAATTAATTTATTTAGAAACTGACTTGACGAGCCACAAAATTCTTTGCTTTAACAGCAGACTTTATACTCAAAATAATGAAAGTTTCTATTTTTAATATCAGAGAAGTATGAATACACATTTAATTATGCTAAGGTGCGTTACCGTTACTCCAACGTTATCAAACTTTTCTCGAAAAACATTACACAAATATGTACAAACAATCGGATGAACTTCAGAATATGTAATTAACATTGTGATCAGTATTCTGAGAAGTTGTGGACTGAAATTGACTTTAAATATATGGAATAGTTTTGCGTTTTCTTAGCAGCGCATATCCAAAGACTTTTCATAGTTTTGAGCGTCTGGATAGAAACTTGCTTGGCTATATAGTCAATTCTCGATCTTCTCACTCGTCGTCATTCCCACCTTCGTGGAATTACTATTTTGATTGTCTAGTTTGTAAGCTGTCCTTGTGTTGGTTTGTCCGGAGAGTTAATTTGTATTGACTTGCCTAGACTTTTAAGCCAAGCTTTCATCCTATTACTCATTCCTTCTCCCTGGCCATCCAACGACTGAAGATCTCCGCTGCTGTGCACAGGAGTACAGATAGAACTGCCGTTGCTCGAATTGCTTTTTTTATAGCCGGGAATCATTTATGCATTTCACAGGCTTTCACATTCATTTGTATCAATAACTATTATTTACATTGTTGATACTCGTAGTTCTGCTTTCGTCAATTTTGACGCCGTTCTTTACTTTTACTGTCGTATTTATATGAAATAGGCACAACTAGGATGGCCTCTAATGTTCGTCGTCGCAATATTCACTAATATTACATGGGACGTTTCATATGTGAAAGTTTCTGTATGTAGTTCTCTGTTTGAGGATTTATGTTTTTTATTCTTCATATCATGAATATCTATTCATTCAATTCCATATGAAATTTTGCTTTCAACATTTGCACAGGGGAAATTTATAGGTGTAACGTGTAACATTTTGCAAATAAACTTAGCATGAAAATTCTTCTGAACAATTTGTTATACTTCAGCGGAGTGCATTTGTTTTTTACCACCAATTTTATTTTTCTCCTATTCTTGCAGCAAGAAAATCCTTTGAAAGAAATGAGATTTTTATCACAAGAGAATATAATGGATGTTTGTTGTGCTTTTGTTCATATCATCATCAGATTTTTTTCTTTTGAGATACGTGTATAACATTAAGGCTATTACAATAAGTACCGTTTTACTACTTAAAAAGCGTTATTGCGGCCATCATGTTAGTATAAGAGTAGAAGTTAAGAAGTTACAGCAAATAATGTATTCGTATCATTCTTGTCATCATCCTTTTTTGAATGTTCGTGTTGTCGGTCCAAATGATTATTTCCTGAACTGTCAAAAGTAAGCCCAATTTTAAGAGTTCCAAGGTTATTTCTACGAGTGATATTGTTATTATGTATATGGGGAATGGAGGTTATATTTTTTTCCCTGCTGAGAATGAGGATTTTATTTTATACTTAGGGATTGAATGGGGATTGGGTTTGTTCCGATAATGTCTTTGGTCGGTTTTTTATAATTCTTAGGTTACAAATTTTGTTTTTTGGATAACGCTTTCCAAAAACTAATTAATGTGGTTTGAAGTTTTTTATTTGTTTTTATTTACAAAGACGTTTTAATTATTTATATTATTCATTCAACTAATTTGTCGCTTTACTCACGCTTTACTCACGTCACTCACGCTTACTTATTTGTGAAAATCAACATTAAAAACAATCCAGTTAAAAACAATTGTCGAAATTCTGATGAATGAAATTATTTCAATTCACACGAAGAGCTGTCAAGATTATTTAGTGAGTGCCTTGTTATTCAATTTGATGCATTTTGTGCTGACAGCAGCAAAACCAACAGTTGGAAAGTCTTAAAAACAAAAGTTCCTGAACAGCAACTTGTTTTCCGATTGTTTTTAGCAAACGAGTTTTGACGCCGCTCATGACTTTTATGCACTTTACACACATACTATATATGCAGATGGCCCAATAATTGCACTCCTCAAAAGGTAAGCGTAGTAATCGCAGAAAGACATGACAGGAAAAGGCAAACAATCTGAAAATGCGGGTATATGATTACAACACAGTAACTTACAATTTTGTTAATTCATTTTCGTTCACAAAACTCACATTCATATGGTAGTATTCATATATGGATTCTTGTAAATAGAATACAGGATAAATAATAATAAATACACACATAAAAACTTTTAGAATTCGGTCTAACTTGCACATTTAAATACATAACAATAGTTTGACTAATAATAACGTAAGCAGTTTGTTTACTGATATTACGTGATTGCGGTGCACACGACTTAAGACAATTAAATTAAAACCAGTTTGCTTCCCATAAATTATTCGTGAACCAAACATTCTTTTTAAATACATCACAGGTCTATGTCTATCACATAGCTGGACACGTGCTCTGCCACCACCATTATTTACAAAGTTTACTCGTGCTTTTCGCTAATTGATTGACGCAACTCCTTTGATTTCCATTATGATATATTACAATAATATCAACTTTAGTCGTCTTGGATTTGCGCCGTTACTATTGATTGATTCGTTATGTCAATCAAAAGCAAATTATAAAACTGACTAGTTCAGCTAAAATCAATTTTAAATTAGTATCGAAAATGCCACTATATATTCAAAAGGCTTCCATCAAAATATGCTCGAATTACATACTTTATTATAACAGTATTTATATTGTATATTGTGTGTAAACTGATTTATTTTTTGTCTAAATAATGTGTATCAACCAATTATGAAAAGGTACAAGTATTTTTCCAAATGGATAACAATTTGATATACTAAAACGAAAACGAGGGTAAAAAGATTGAAAATATTAATCAGCTTAAGCAAACAATTTGTCAACGTGGATCTCATAACCCGTGTTCATTGTTCTTCACGTTTTGAAGAATAAAATATTTATGATTTCGTAACGTTATATATTAATATATTTGGGGACATCATTAGGGTAACATAGTTGAACGTTACATGCTTGATCTTCTTCAGGTTTAAATTACTCACGGTTTAGTTGATCAACAGCCGGCACCTTATTAGATTTGAAAACGCTCATGGAAAACCAAAGCTTTTTTTAGGTAAAACCCGTTTAAATGGTTCAGTATTACCATAAAACAGTGCTACTCACTTTGGGGCCCGCGGTCCACTGGTGGACCTTTGAGCGATTTCAAGTGGCCCGCACTTAATGCCACAAAAACAGTTTACACTATGTATGATCACCTTTGGAATACGTATTTCTTAAAAATACTCTTTGGCCGTTTACAACCTGCAGCATACCATGCCTATTTATGTGTGTAAAAGCATTTTC
>JAQGAK010002987.1:0-17052 GCA_034696945.1 Lipothrix lubbocki
TAGTAAAATAAATGATAAAATAAATAATAAATTAGTAAAATAAATGATAAAATAAATAATAAATTAGTAAAATAAATAATAAATTAGTAAAATAAATGATAAAATAAATAATAAATTTAAAAAAATTGTATTTCTAGATTCTCACCTTTTCAGTCCCCTTGAACAACATGAAAGCAGCGAAAATCCAGAGAAGATCAATGAGCAAGCACAGGAAGAAGAGCAGTCCAGTCAGGGCTTTTTTCCCCGTCACTGTAAAAACATGTAAAATACATATAAAAGAAGACAAATTGCCGAATTAAATAGCTCGTTAAGAAAATTTATGGGAAATGTTCGCCACAATCACAAAAAAGCACGTACCTAAATGTACAGCTCATACACATCCAACGTTTACATAAATTTACTTAAAAGAATAATGACAGCGATTTTCGAAATTGCCCAATTTATTTTAATTTCTTCCGGTTCACTCACCGATATCCGGCTCCAGCCGATCCGCATGCTGGTCAATAAGATAAAACAGCCCATCGAACGGAGCACCTCCGAAGAAGGTCAATATAGTGAAAACGAAGTGAATTAAGGACCATATCTGTGGAAATAGGAAATAAAAGGAACATGGTACAACTTCAACGTCATTTATTATCACACTTCTTCAAAAACGTTTGCATTTTATTACTAATTTTAAGAAAGAAGTGTCCTCTTTTAGAATTTTCCGCAATGAATTCATTTAATTGATCTTCCTGAATTTTTAAAATAGTTGGGGTAAATTCAAAATATTTTAAAACAAAATTAATTTCGTCGAGTTTTTGAAATTGTATAAATTCGTAAGAAATAATTTCGTTAAATGTTTCAAACTAAATTTATATATTACAATTAATTGTTAAATATCAGTAATTGATTGTTACATTTTAGAAATTAATTGCTAAATTTTAGAAATTAAATTCATAAGTTAAAATTATTTTTCAAAAATAAAATCCATAAAATTAAAATTATTTTTTGAAAATAAAATCCGTAAAATAAAATTTATAAAATTTAAAAATTTTTTCAAAAATAAAATAAAATTCATAAAATTAAATACATAAAATAAATTATTCTACCTAAGACTTAAAGATTTGTAGCTAATAAATATTTCCGTTGAGTGCTTCAAAAATAAAAATAGGATTTTGTTTTCTATTTTTTGGCAGTAAAGAAAGCCTGGACGTATTTTCTCATTTAGCCCGTCAATGAAAACTTTTGTGTAAAAACATTTTTCCAGGAGAATCTGCTGATCCTCAACAAAATTCTGACGCCGTACAGCAGGATCAATAGCATTCCCCATTAATAGCCGACATATAAATTAATCTCTACAGCCCCAGAAGATCGTTGGAAAGGTTTGGGAATGGAACCGAGACACATTTTGTATTAATAGATCCCACCACACCATTTTTTTTATCCCTTATACATTTATACACTAACGTAACTCTAACGATAAGTAAGTTGAGTAATAAATGAAAATAGACAGGCGAGGAACTTACTTCATCGACAAAAGCAATAATTCTAGCGATCCAGTACACGGTCGACTGTTCCATCAAAACGTGTGCTTTATTTATTTCCCCACACACACCGATCCAGCATTTAGGCTCCTCTCACCGACACCAAATCAAATAAAAAATAGAACTTCCCTGCAGCAATAAGGTGGAGCGACAGCGCGTCAATCAATCTTTAAACGTTCTGCTCTGCAATCAAAGAGTATCTATACGAAGAGAAATACAATAACAATTTATTTAACGGCGCGCTGAAGGAACGTTTTCACGATAAAACAACAAATTTTACGAGTTTTCGTTTCCGATTAACTAACATTGGGTAACATTTACGTTTAATTTATGAGCTTACTTTACTATAAGAAACCCCTGGTGGTTGTTCCTATTTTATATGTAAACTTTATATATTTTATTTATTGGGAACGGTTTTCGGCGGAGGGAAATTCAAGAAAAGATGTGTTTAATTCACACCAAATATACCAAATGAATGTGTATGCTGATCTTTAGAAAAAGGTTGCAATCGTGGCTCAAAAATTCGCCTTTTAATTTAACAATCCCACCAAACATAAATCCCCAGCGTCTCTTGACACTGTCAACCTTGGACTGGCATTGAATTAGCGGAAAAACGGAGTGTATTATAAAATGCTACATTCTCCGGGTCGCGCTCGACTGAATCGGTGGGCTCACGCAAAAGTAATACAACAACAACAAGTAATTTGCCGGGTCTAACAAAAAGCACTTCACTTCACCCGCCCTTTCCCACATTAATATTCTAATCAACCTTTTCTATATTTTCCTGGGTAGGAGTAGGTTTCCATAGTATGTACATACATACAGTAGTACCCATGTACATATTAACATTAACACCGACCATGGTGTGTCATACGTTCATGCGCGTATTTATTTACACAATATGTACATAATGTATAGGCATATGGCCTCAATCCATATATAATAATAGAAACGTAACGTATTATGTTATTCATTTAGTATGTACTTCGTTTATTCTTTGTTCGGCTCATGTTTCTGCTACTAATAATGTCAAATACATAGTGTTGCTGTGCACACGTCACAAAATTAATAGTAGCTTAACGTTTAACTTTTACCCAAAAGAACGGAGCTAAACGTATATGAGGAGCATTCAAACGAAACGCCCGTTCTTATGTGAATTGTTTAATTTTGTATAAAATTTTTTCTTTTAATTGTTTAGTGATTTGGCAACAAACTCTTAAGATTCTTTGCTAAAACAATTACGGTATTATACAACCTATCGTAAATGTAAGCGCAATCCTCACCTATATTCGCACTAAAATCTCTGTAACGCTTTTCAAATTTCGCGGCACACATAATACAACTTAACGAACAGTGTTTTTTTCCGTGCAGAGCACATGGGCTTAAAGCTAGTTAAATAGCATTATTCATTTTGAAAAATAAAAGTAAGGCTGTATAGAAGGCGCAGGCCGATTATATACAAATATTTAAAAACCGATCACGAATTTGTTTTTATAACATTTACTAGAATTTCAAACTCCACCAGTGCTCATGACTATAAAGATTAAAAATTATATTATTGATTTTTAAACTGCAATATTCATAAATTCCAATTTATTTTAATAATAAATTTTCAATTATTTCAGTTTTTAATACTAAAAACCAATTGATTTTGAACTGGAATAATAAATGCTAATAAGTGGTTGTTACATTGCAATAATAAACTTCGATTCATTTTAAGCTGCAAAAGCTGCAATAATAAATTCCAGTTGTTTTGATCCGGAGTAATAAAATTCAAATAATTGATATTCATAAACCTTTATAAAAAATTCAGATTCAATTTTTATAATCTTGCCTACTAGATTAATAGATTTCGGACATAAATATGTCCACACTGGTCATATAATTCCGATGCAAACTTCTTTTATATTCATCAATATTCAACCCTTAAAAATTAATGATTTATTGAAGCAAGTATTATTATATACGTAAATAATGGGCTTTATACAAATTATGAATGAATTGCTAACACTAACGACAAGAGTCCCCTTATAATTCCGACTAAATTATTGAAATATTCGATTTTGACCTAAATATTGGAACAAGTCTGAATTTTAACAACATACACACATGTCTATAGTTAAAGAAAATGCTTAACACACTAATTATTAGGTGTATTATAAAAATCGGTTATATTAAAATTTCAGTTATGTAAAATAAATTGATTATTGTTTGCTCTTACCAACATGATGATTGGTCAGCCCCAAAGTTAGGAAAAATGAAATGATGCCTCGAGTGTAAACTACTACTACGTATATATATATACGTATCTATTAGAGAAATGGCAATTTGGCAATCATCCTGTCAACCCTTGCTGCCTGTCGTCGTATCTGTCGTGTCAACTCTTCTGCGCTGCTGTTCCTGTTGGATTTTTAGTTGAAAGTGTACTTAAATACTTATATAGAGGTAACATTTACTTATATACATGGATATTACAATCTGTGTACTATTAACTATTAAGCTTTGGCTGTCGCATGGGAACTGTCGCCTCCCATTTCGTATTATATTTTCCACCGTTTTAATTCCTAATATTCGCCATGCTCTCCCGAGGACAGAACCCGCATTTAATTATTTATAATAGGGTTGTACACACTCACGGAATATTGATTATTTTTACTGTACTTTACTTTACATACTATGGCGTATTATTCGGAAAACCGTGTAGGATTGTCCAAGTGGGTAAAATCCGAAAAGTGCTCGATTGCATGTGTGTGTCTTTGTTGAGCGGAGTAAATTGAAGGGATAGTTAGCACGCGGGCAGATTACCATCCCGTAAAAATAACGAACCACGAGCAGTTTCCGTTTTTGCGACCGTTCCTATAAAATATAGTCCTGCTGTCCTTCACTGTACAGCAGAATCACACGTGAGGAAGCGACACTGACGATGAGACAGCACTGATGACTACTCTGTGTGTGTGCTCGAGATGATAAAAATTAATTGAAGATTCATGTCCCAAGTCAGTCACCTGTGTATCGGGAGGGAACTCGAACTACTACTTTCCCTGCGTCGTTTTTATCATAATTGCACTTTTTCGTTTTTCGAATTAAATTCGAGTCTTATTATTATTATTAGTTTTTGCAAGAGCATTTTCTCTGACGCATTTAATTTGTTCTATGTATAATGGTCTGGTTATGTATGGTAAACAAATTAAATCATTCGGAGAATGCTTCCAAAACTCATTACATTTAAGTCTACACATGGGTTATTTAAATGAGATTGACAAGTTGATTTTTTTTGTAATTATAACGTGTCCTTGGTTTAGTAGCGAAACTTTTTTAATCAAGAAAAGAATAAATTGTTTTTCTTATTCCGGGAAATCTTTCTTTCTGACGACGGGGATGAGATGAGCAAAGGCGATTATATGTGCGGCACCGTTTTCTCCGTGTTAATGAAACTTCTCAGCTAAGTTCGGCTTTGAATTAAATTATGCGATTTTGTCTTATTTACATTTTAATAGGATTTATTTAGATTCTTAATATTGTGCGTCTTTGTATTGACATTAAAATATTTCGTTATTTATATATTATATTATAGTAACAGAAATTGCACTTTCTAAATAAATAAAGATATTATTACTTGTAAATATTAATTTTAAAATGTATTGAAAATAAATAATTTTAATATTTACCGTTCTTAGTATTTCCTGAGTCCGGAATCGGATGAATATGCAGGGCAGAACTGAACACAAGTGATTGGAACGGAGGTTTCGTGAAGAAAAAAATTTCAAGTTCCCGTTTTGCAGGCCCGCTTGACTCGGAAATTAAGGAAAGGGGCTTGACATTGGGACACGCATTTGGATTCGGGGTCCGGAAAATAAATTGGGATACTACTGTAAAACTGTTCGGACTGGGACTGAAACTTGTTCTACAAAAGAGTTTGTAAGTTTCTTCTCAGAGCAGTGAGTGGAACTGCGGGAGGCTCAAGTGCGACGGCTTTGCTCCAGGCTTACATTTTTCGGCTGTTTCTCCTTTCCCTGGACGAAAAGTATAGAATTGGCGGTGCTTTGGCATGGTTCTCCCCACTATAGTTGTACATAGGAAAGCTACAAGGAAAAAGAGAAAACTCCGGATTCATGGCATGAAACTTTACTTTTCCCCCGTTTCTTCTTCTGCTGGGCAAGTTGAGCTGCTTTGCTACTGTGTACGGAAAAAGTGGGGCCCTATATATGACTAGTTAAGGGTTATTCAGATACAACTTTTAAAGTTTGTGGATTTAAGTATTGCGGGTATTAGACATTAATAATTATGATTTGCTTTTTAGGCTATGAAATCCTGCTTTAACATCTCGGAAAATCCTGTCCGGGTTCTGATGCAGTTAATTATTTATAAACTATAAGAGAGGATTCATTTATGATTTAAAGGTGTAAAGGCAAGTAGAGCGCTTTTATTTAGACAGCCGTTTGTCTAATCACGCACACATTTTGTAAAACCATTCTAATGTCCATTCCATTAAGTGATTGAGTTGGTCTATCGATCAATTCTACTTTATTGTATTGTTATTTGTGTATTATTAAGCAATGTAAGGTGGCTATTGCAAATGTTGATTTAAAAGATGAAGAGCAACAAGACAAGTTTTTCTAACTTATCAAATACTAAATTGCTGGCCAACCCAATGAATTATAGATAATCTTCTTACCGTTTCGGTGTTCTGAATGGTCTTACGGTTTTGATGTCTGAATAATCTTCTTACCGTTTTGGCGTTCTGAGTAATCTACTTACCGTTTGGTGTTCTATCCGTATTTTTGGTTTCAGAACTACAATATCTTCAAAAAGCTTAATCGTTTGTAGACGCTTTGTTTAAGTAAAGATTCATCTTTAAGTACGATTTTCATGTATGGTAGATCTGTTATGAACGCTTGTTCTACAATTTAAGGCAATAAAACCGCTACTTAGAACTCTACGGGATTTCACAGTATAATTAAAATAAAAAATGCATTGTAAACAGCAAGCACGTCGCTCTGTTGAAGTGAGGAAGACAACTTTACGCGCACAACAACATTATACTCCCAACACCAGACCAGTCTCTATTTTTGGACGTTTTATATTATAAATAATGGGTAGAAATGTTTGCTCCGCGAATCTTGACAATGTTTTTGAGAGTGAATAAATGAATTAAAGATAATCTTCTTACCGTTTTGGTGTTCTAGGACAGCCTTCTCAGCTGTCTTAATTCTTTTGTACATAATTCATTGTAATCATAGTTTTTTGCTGTTCTAGCTGCTTTAATATCTGCAAGTCCGTGCGAACGTCATCAAAAGATTAGGAGCGGTACTCATCCATGGGTTAATTCTCTAGACACACTAGAAAAGCACACAGCCCGCCGATTACTTAAACATTTTAGTTGAAGCCCCCTGTCCCTTGCTTTAAAAGCTTTAGTGGGTTAGTGTTGCCGGTATATTCTGCAATGCCGTTCTCAAGGTTCTTTCGACCTTATATTTTCCTGGAAGTTATTTCTAGTTTTTGTTCCACTAAAACCATATCATCCAGTATGTATGTACATTACATGTCAAGTATGCCGACACATTCCGTATGCATAGGCGCAATGTGGTTCATCACAGTAAAGTGTGTATACGAAAGTGGTTCTTGTGATTCAAGTGTGTATTTTATACCGACGGTCTTTTTTAAAATCTCTTGCTTCTCTGCCATTTTCGCTTTCCTTGCTCTTTTTTCTTTCCCCACTCAAATTGCTTCTCCATGCTGTCTATCCTATGCTAGTTATCTCCTCGCACGGCTTCACATTTGGAAAGTATAAGTAAGGGAAAGACCCTCGCACATATACCCTCGTCCTTAAAACTTTCTTTGACTTCCTACTTTTTATGAATTTCCAGACTGTCAGTCTTTACAAGAGTCTTGTCCTTGTTTTTTAAATCGAGAATTGCTATAAAAACTTGAAAAGGAAGGATACGGAAATTGAGTTCAGGAAAGTGGCAAAAAATTGCCTCGTTATGTTTTTCTCCGCATTTTAATTTTTTGCTATTTCTATTATGCAAATGTTACAATCCTGCTGCTGGTGCTGCTGCAGTGATGATGACCTGTCAATGAAAACAAAATTTACGAGCAGATTTCCATCACAAGCTTGCTTGGTTTTTTGATGACAAGGAAATTTACTCGGGGTTGTTACGCTTAATTACGGGCAATCTAGTACATGGGAGCAAATGCATTATTTCGTAAATTGTGATGTCAGTGTTGTCGTGATTTATATTGTGTTTTAGCTTAAAATGTTGCTTTTAACTCTCTCCCCTTACTTTACTCAGGCACTCATTGTATTACATCTCTTTCCCCCATTTTTGCCGTATTGCGTAATCTTGTTTTCGTTCCATGAACCAACAAACTTAAAAGGAGCAGAGGCGAATGTGTGACTGCATACATAGGTTTATTACACAGGTCTTGACGTCTGAAGTCGGAGGTTTTCTACTTTCTACAAAGAAATAGATTAGTATTCCTAAGTGATAATAGATCTGAGAGCGGAATTCGGAATTGCAGTTTTGGCTGGCAGCCAAAAGCTTCTGTGAAGTCTATCCCCATGGGTTTTCTCTCCCATGTCTGACCTATAGTTTCTCCAATACATACCGCAAACTATTGACAGTTTCTTCTTCACAATTCGCGAGTGAGTATTTGCAACAACTTCAGCGTTCAAGTTTCTGGGTTTTGCTTAGGCTCTAAAATTCGCTAGTAATTTCACGGCCTCTATAGTCTCAAGAGAAGTGTATATTTCCAGAGATCCAGAGGATTCTGTAGTCAATAAATGCATTTTGAGGCTCTATTTCCAGTTTCAAGTTCTAGACTGTAATATAACGTAATTCCAATTTCTTCTTCTCGACAGTTTCTTCTCCCGGAAGCCTTTCCTCCTTTCTGTACAATTCCGAATATGTATCTGTATTCTCGGTTTATTATTCTGTCCGATTTAGCAGGAATCGGTAGTTTCTCCTCACGAGCTGTATAGTCTATTGCAATAACTTTTACTTCATGTGTCGTTAGTTTCAGGTCAGGAAATTCAAGGCAATTATTCGTTCCGTAGGCTTGCTTAACAATTACAATAGAGGAGATTGTTGAATACAAATGCTCTGTGTTGGTTGGTTTGCTGAAACGGCGATTTATGTTTGGTTTTGTGTGTAATTTGTATTTATTTTTGGTTTTACGTGTAGTTTGTAATTATTTTGGTGTACAATTTAATTTATTTTTTGCATTTATTTTTGTGTACAATTTAATTTATTTTTTGCATTTATTTTGCATTAATTTTTTGTATTTATTTTGCATTATGTTTGTATTAATTTTTGTAATAATTTTTAATAAATGTTTGTTTTAATTTTTTTATAAATTTTATATTAAATTTTGTACAAATTTTTAATATAAGAAACTATTTATTAAACTATCTATCAAACTATTTTAATAAAATAGTTTTTTTGTGAAGCCTAATTTTTTATTATTTTTATGTTTTTTGTTGTTGTGTATTAATTTTTGTATTTGTTTAAACTAAATTGCCAATTCCATTCTGAACTTTTTCTAATTATTTTTCATTTGTTCAGAAAAAGACTTTATATAAAAAATATCTTTATAAAAAAAATTTTAATATCATTTATAAAAAATAATAATTTATATTTTACTATGATAAACTTTATATTTTCTTCTCCAGAAACATGAACAGGACATTTACAATATTGGAAATTTATGACCTCACTACAAAAAAAAACCTACGTTTCCTCATCAATTATGCCTACCAAAAAAAATCCACCCCAAATATTAACATTGCAATTTATAATTTATTATTGCCTTCCGCATTTTTACAACATCAGTGGAAGTTTTTACGGTCATTTTTTATTTCCGCATGGTAATATGCCAAATGTAGGTACTTTGTCTTCGCCAGATATTTTTTATTGGCATTTGCGAACGTCTCCCTGGACGTATTTATTAAGCAGTTTGGGCAATAACTAAAGGAGGAAAAAAAGGAGCACAATACTCGGCATTATTGGCAGTCGCGCGGCTCCTATGTGTATTTATATAGGATTACAAGGAAAGGAAAACAAGGGTCGTCGCAGTAAGCTTAGGGCAAGGTGCTTAAATTGTGTACACAGGGGTAATTGTATATCCATGTGTAATGCGCTAATCATTAAAACCAGCAAATTTGCTTTAGTAATGCGGCCGTATAATCCAGACTAATGCACTGAGAGTGGGGCATAAAGGCGCAACCAAACCATAAAAGACAGAACGACAGGCGGTTCTCAATTTCCAAGGTCTTCCTCACAGTTTCCTATTTCCTACATATATAGGTATATGGGATTCAACATGGGGAAAACAGAGAGGGGAAATCCTTTTTTTATCGCAAACATGTTGTAGAATATCCACGTTTGGCTCTAAGGAGACGTTATCTGTCGTTTTCGGGGATAAGAACTCTACCGTATATCTGTAATTCTTTCTCTCTATCTCCCACACAAAAATATAAAAAGGGAAAGTCAGTTCCTATATAATTTACTGTACAAGTTTACTATATATTTGTATCGTGTGCCATGTGTGTGATGCAAGTTTAAAAGATTGTGTGTCACACATGTGTGGCGATAATGCTTGTTGTCCTATTCTGTAAATAGGGAGTCGGTAAACGTTGATGGAGCTGTTGAGTTCCTTTTTTATTTTCTATTGTGCAACATGCAGTGCAATAACTTATGTCGGGGATTTTATAGACACGTTTCTATCCGTTCCGTCCGTATAGAGAAAGTCCCTATTTGATTTTTCTAACCTAAACTAAACACACATCTATACATAGGAGTTATTGAATCTCATCTAGCAGGATACAGTGAAAACTTTTTATAACAGCGCTCTATAAAATTTCAAAATATGACCCTTATAAGGAAGTGCTGAAGAGTCAACATTTTTATATAAAATTTCAAAGACAGTAAAACTGCTGCGATTATAGCGATTCTGCTCTTATAAACGGGGTCGTTAAAGCGAGTCTACTTGGTGGTTTTTTCCTATAGAAAAATTTGAACCTGGAAATATAATCGTGGTTTATTAATGCAAAATTACATATATTCATGTTTTCAGGATTTATCATGATTTATAATCTATTGAAGAATCTTCTCGCCTATATTCGCACTAAAATCTCTGTAACGCTTTTAAAATTACGCGGCATACATAATACAACATAACGACCAATCAGTGTTTTCCCGTGCAGAGCACGGGCTTAAAGCTATTATTCGTGTTTTCAGGATTTTCTTGGCTGAAGTTTTTAGGCGCGAAAAAAGTTTAGTTAAAAATAAAGTATGCTATTTTTGAAATTTTGTTTTATTAAAATCGTATTTGAATTTACAACTCATAAAAATAATTTTGATTAGTTTTACATTAAATTCCTTTGTTGATAATTTTCGAGACATTTTAATATGTAGATGTCAATTTTATTATTAGTAGGCTCAAGCTGAAGGTAGATTTAATTGAATTCAAATAAAATAGAATTTAATACTATTTCTACATATGCACTAAAAAAGTATTTCAAATATCAAAATCGAATGTCGAATTTGATTTGACACTAGTATTTTTAAATTTTATTTCGATGTAATCTTTACATTTGAGGTACATTTATTAGTAATTTTAATATTATATTTAATGTACGGATTTAATATTAAACTAAATTTAGAATTGGATTTTTATTACTGATGTTTATAGATTTTAATTTGAAAAATTGTTAGGTAATACTAATTTCCTTAGTTCCTCCAATATTTAATAATACTATCGTCACTACGTAACTGTATATTAACGCTATTTCTGTGATTGCGTTACCATAGAACATTTTTATGTGCTCCACGTGACAAACGTAACGACTGACGACTAATCAGCATCAGTTAGTATTTCCCTTGAGGAGCACGCGGGCTCAAAGCTATAGTTATAACATAATTCGTTGTAATAATTCAGGCTTTGCAATAATTGGATTGACCATTAATTATTAATGGTCAATCCTAATGATTAAATTGTAATGATGAGTAAATTGAATTTTTGCCGACGACTTGGTTTTTATTTTGACGCTAAAATATTATTTATATTATGTGCAGCGTTTTATAATGTACACTACGTTAAATACATAATGCATTATTATTAGATATAATAATAATGTACTATTTTATATCGTTTAACAATTCATTAATTATTTTAAGCTCCAATCATTTTAAAATCCTGCGAAATACTTGATTTAAATATACTCTGACAGGTTTTTGAGGTTGAATATATAAAAAATAATTAGGAGGAAAATATATTATTTCTTTGCTATATGTTATTATTCTATATAATGATTGTTTTAATAAAATTTGTAGGTTTTTCCTTTTTACACCTGTGCATTATTATTGTAACTTAATAAATGAATATTTGTAATTATATAATAGTATTTGTAATAAAAAATATTTTTTTTCAATTAAAAAGGCAGGCTAAAAGCGGGAAAACACAGGCTTAATTCCGACGTGCTGACTGAGCAGTCCCGACTCATAAAAGCATGTTTACGTCAAGAAAAGGAGTATAAAGTCCAAAAAAGTGCTTGCACATGGGTACTCCCGCAAGCTTTTATAATCCTCATGTACTATGCCGACAAGAGGAAGAGGTCGGGAAGGACTAATAAAAGTCGGTCACAATCAAGGAGTTCATGAGGAAAAGAGCAAGTTATCAAGTGTATAAACATATAGAAATATACACGTTATATTCCTATACATATGTATATATGTATATGCATGTCCATAAATTTATCCCGTAATTTGCTCTTTTTTGACATGGAAAATCTTCCATATACAGTGAGATTTTCCTGTTTACTTAAATGCACAAGCTTTCCTTGGCTGGCTTTGACAAGAAACAACTCTTTTGGATCAAAATTGTTTTCCCAGTGGTATATGATTATGCAATCAAGGTCGGCGGATTTTTCCGAATGCGCAGTTTTCCTCTCTTTGTTGGTACTTATACCACTTGCATAAGTACACTTGTTAATTGCAATGGAAATGTTGAATGTGTACATTTCTATCCGAAGTTACAGGTTCGGGGCATCGCGAGAATTTAAGTACAGAGTAGCATAAGTACCTCTAAGTTTAACTAAATGAATTGCGAAAAGTGCTAAAATTAGAAATACAAAATTGGGGGAAGAGCGTCTTAAACTTAATGGAGGAAATAACATCAAATTTAAAGATCAAAATGGCACAAAACATATAACTTTGATGTTGAACATATTGAGAATTTTGTTGGTGAAAATTGAAGTAAAATTTATGTTAAAAATATCAAATTTGATATTAAATTTGCATTAAACTTAATTTTGAAAATAGCGCCAAATTTGATATTAAAAATGTCACTGAACTAAACGTTAAAAATAGCCCCCCCCCCTATTTTGTGTTGAAAACGGAACTAATTTGATTGAAAATGGCACTAAATGTAATTTTGGAAATCGTCTCAAATTTGATATTAAAAGTTGCACTACATTTAATACTAAATATAGCACAAGAGTTGTTGTTGAAAATAACCCCGACTTTAATAGTGAAAGTGAAAATAGCAGCAATTGTAATACTGAAAATGGCACCAAATTTGATACTGAAAATAGCACGACATTAGTATTGAAAATAGCATCAAATTTAGCATTGAAAATAGCACCACATTTGATATTGAAAATAGCACCACATTTGATAATGAAAACAGCACCAAAATTAGTAATGAAAACAGCACCAAATCTGATGTTAAAAATGGCGCTAACTTTAGTTTGAAAAAACTCAGCAAACTTGAATGGAAAAACTAGCTCCCCAATTTAGTGTGAAATTTAGCACCTTTGGTGTCAGAAATAGCACAAAATTCAATATAAAATATAGCCGGAGCATAAATAAATAAAAATAATAAATTTAAAAAAACAGCATAATATTTAGCCACAAAAGTCGTTCAAATAATTGGTCAAATTGGTGGAAATTAAAAATAATTACAAGTTTGGATAAATACAGAGCAAGAGCAGGAGCAGAATCATAACGTTTTGGCCATGTACGTATGTACATACTACGTACATATTAAGCGTGACCTGAAAAATGACTACAAATGTCGAAAGTGCTCGAAGCCAAAGCTCTGTTGATGGTGTCGACTCTCCTTGTAATTAGGTTCTAAGTAAATGGCGTCGACGGTGGTGAAAAAGGGCCGGACGGTTTCCTCCAAATGGAGGAAAAGTCCGTAGACGATGCAAATAGCGAAGACACGGTAGACGAGGGCGGCCAGGGAGGCGAGCAGGGCCGTTGGAAGTTCCTTGCCATTCGTAAAAATGTGGATTGAGTAGGTGATAAGGAGGAGGACAGACACGAGGAGCCAGGATCGGCAGTAATTAAGTCGATTGCCCACCGTTAAATAACTCTGCATCAGAACCAAGAAATCAATATTATTGGAGGAGTCACATGTATGTACATATTCTGTACATACATATGTGTATTTATGTGTAAATATACCAGATACAAAAATTATGAGTGGCACTCCTCGCAACTGGCATGCGAAGTCAAAATTAACCACTTTTAATATTTCATTCCGACTGCCGCCAGTCCGCCTGCCTATATTAATGCACTATGTACTACTGTGTGTACTTATATAGCGACGGGAAAATGCATTCCTCGATGCAAATCCTGGGGATTTTTTAACATTCCCAGCACATATTTTTGCATTAATTTCGTATGCAATAAAGCACATAAGCACCTTGAAAATCCGTACGAAATAACTCACCCGTCTGGTCGCACATAATAAATAACAAGAGGAGTTGAACCAAATCAGGTTGAACATCGTTGTGAGGACCAGGGCAATCCAAGAAAAAAAGTTTTGGTTCCAGCGGACTGGCAAGTTAAAAATAATTCATTAAATTAGTTTTTATATTTAATTTTAAATTTATATTATTCAAAACAATTGCAAAAATTAATATAAAATTATTACAAAAATTAATACAAAAAATAATACAAAAAATAATACAAAAATTAATACAAAAATTAATACAAAAATTAATACAAAAATTAATACAAAAATTAATACAAAAATTAATACAAAAATAATACAAAAATTAATACAAAAATTAATACAAACATTAATACAAAAATTAATACAAACATTTTTACAAACATTAATATAAACATTTGAAACGACAATTACATATATACTTCCGCCCGAGCTTAAGAAAGTAAGGTTTCTTAAATATTGAAATAAATGGCTTTTGTCTGGGTAGTATGTGCAGGAGTTTTTATATTTAAATTATAATATTTGTTGCGATTTATTTGACACGATTAGTTGCACAACTTTAAGAGATTGATTAGAAATATTAAACTAATTTGTAAGTAACAGTAATCTGATGACCTCGCTTTTTACCACTCTGTTTGTATCCCCAATTAAAAATATTAAATGAATTTAACCCACACAAATAATAAATTAAATGAATGAACTTTTTATGAATAAAATAAATAATACCTTACGGATGAACTAAATATTGTAAGGAGATGTACTTCCCGAATTAACAGTCTCGAAACAAGACTGGAGGAGATTAATTCGAACCGGATCTTTGACCCTACAACAAAAAACCCCACAGTCAGACTATTTGTCTAACCGATTCGGAGAACGATTAATCTCACGATACGTGAGATTAATAACCAATAAATTGTTATAGATAAAACTTACGACTTCCGAATTTTACCAAAAACCACGAAATCCCAAGCCGCAAATAAGCTGAGTTAGTGTGGAGGGAGAATAATACTTTTTATATTAAATACAAAATGGCGGAGAGTTTTTTTTCAGAATAATTCCAAAAGAATAACGGAATATCCTCAATACTCGAACCGGCAGCGTAACGCTATTTAGGTAGATGAGTAGGAGGGAAAATAATATAATAAAAACTATTAATAATGAAATATACGTGAAAGGGAATACTCAATACGAGCAATGAGCGTAGTGTCGGCAAGCGAATCGCTTGTCGACCGAAGTTTGTATATGGCAAACGGCCCGAGTACATGATTTTTTCATTTCATGTCCCCTCAGCATTTGCTGAGATTTTAAACGGCGCTACCTTTTTGCAGCGGTAATTTAAGTCCATATCTCTTTCCTGCACCCAATATTTATATGTGGTAAGGTTAAACTTATTATTATGTACCGACCCATGCTGAATTAATAGTTAATGAAAAAGTTATTCCCTATTATAATTAGCCCGCCATGGCATTTTATGCTATATGGCATGGAAATATGAGAGAGTTTGGACGAAGCAGAAGCGAGTTCATCACATTACCCACCATTTAAAGGATATACAATTAGGCCTTGACATATATGTAGGAACAATTTTTACATCAATAAGTAAAATTAAATAACAACAATAACCATAGTAGTCTTGATTCTCTTGATAATTGTTGAGTAGTAATAATTAAAAAAAAAAGTATTGTACAAATGTAGTGTATCGTAGGACTAATACAACAAGAACTTAATTCAATTTTATTTGGAAACATCTACAACTAAGTCAAAATTAGTTTCCCATTTAATAGTTTCCTGAGATCCCTCACCTTCCACGCTAAACAATCTCTTAGGATTAGTTTTATTTAGAAGTAATCCAGCCATAATATCGCCTTCAGCTAATCTACCTAATATCTTATACCGGTATCTAATACCAAAATGATTAGCTGTTTTCTTAAGAATTAGCTGAGGATAAGTAGCTAGGAGATTCTTATTCACTACGTCATCAGCAGTGACGTTTACAATTGTTGGAATCTCATTAAAAGTGAACAATGAATCAGTGGGGCTGCTAGTTACTTTATACTTTTTACACAATTTGTTTAAATTGTCATGACACTTGCGCTTCTTACTACTAACTGGACTTACAACCTTCTCTGTCATAATTGTGGGAGCTACTACTGTATGTACATCACTCTTTGAAGGTTCTAAATCTACTATAACAATTTTTGGAGCTACTGGCACTTCTACATTCTTATCTACAGATGGATTACTAATTACAGTTTTACCAGCTTGCTCCGAAATGCTATTTAATGGTAGTATAATATTAGGCTTTGCCTGATCTAAAGGATCTACAGACTTATTAAACTGCTGCTTATTCTGTAACTTATTCTCCACCTTAGCTATCCACTTTCTCTTGGCACTAAACTTTGACGCACTGTTGAATGTATTTAGAGTCTGATGGACGTGATAATTAGACAGTTCAAGTTGTGATGTAGGACTTGATAAAAATTTTAATGGGGCTTTCACGTCACTATTAGAAAATTTAACCATCCTTCTTTCCGTGGGGTCCAAATAATATGAGGTCGAGTTGTCTACCAAATCCAGAGTCACCTTCACCTGCTCCGGAAACATGTCGTACTCCTTGGGAGCGTACATTAAATTGGACTCCTTCCAGAACTTCTGCCTCTCTCCTACGGATGCACCTAACACTCTGTGCCTCATCGCTCGCAGCAATTTCTTCTTGTCCTGCTGATTGCATTCCTCCGGCTGCTTCTTGTACTCCTCCATGTCTCCTGTCACTACTACTAGTGTG
>JAQGAK010002988.1:0-17051 GCA_034696945.1 Lipothrix lubbocki
ATATTCTGTCGTTTCTCTAGCAAATAACTGAAATGGTCAAAGTATTTTCCTTTTTTGTTCCAAAACTGTTGTAATAGAAGTTCCAGATGCTTAAATGTAGATATGATTATATATGAGTATAGCAGGAAAAACGGTGAAATAAAGAGGAACGGCAGTGTTTGACTACGCAACTTGTAGAGTTTATAACGTGTTGCTATATCTATACAATATAAAATTAACTAACGTTCAAACTCCTACATCACAGTAGTTCCTTCCTTCCTGTGTAAATAACTATTGTTGTAGTAGTAGAAGTATGTTTCCATTCTTATTGCATCCTGCAAGAGGAAATTCTTTAAGGTTGAGCCGATCGAGTCAGAACAGCAGCAGTAATAGTATAATAGCAGCCAGCAGTTTCTTTACACAATGAAATCTCGCTAGTGTTTTGTTTGCTTCTGTACATGCTACATATGTACATTTGCTGGTTCTTTCATACAAAGACGATTTCCTTCGTTTTTTCGTCTTCCTGGTTTTATATGCATATATAAAGAATTTTCTAAACTAACTAGGTTCTGTTTATGGTGCCTTCGTACTTCGTATAACATTTGAAGTTATCCATATATTACATACTTGCATAATTACACCTTCGACTTCCGTCTCTGGATTATTTTAACGTTCCTCAACTGTTCTGTTCTTCTGTTGAAGCCCAGAGCGACTTTCAGGATTTCTGGTGTGTAGCTTCGTTTATATATTTGAAAAGGGAATTCTTCAAGATGGCAAATATTCTTAAAGTTAAAGCTCGCAGAAACATTTGTAGTAATTGTGCTCATTTTTATGCGGACTAAATTCTCACAGGCAGGCATTGATTTTTATTTATGAAATCTACATGAATGCTCAATGGACTTCGTGGAATGTGATTTGTAAAAGAATGTAATATTTGTAGGGGCGAGGTTTAGTGCCACAGGTTTCTTGAGTGTGTTGAAGCAGCGGGTTTATTACTGCCTGCCTGTTACTACGAGTAAGTTTTTCTTAAAGTAATAGGAACGCAAATGTTGCTCCTTGAAAAATGCTTGCTTTTACTAAAGGTTTATTACACAGGACGGTGACTGGTTTCTCGCAAGTTTTATTCCACTTGGCTATAGTGTAAAGGTTCACGGAGAAGGAGTTTTCCCCATTTTACTGTAGCATCAGACGTATAGCAGTAACAGCAGTGGAATAAGAAAATACGAAAGATGGGAAAAGGACAACAACTGCTTAGAAATCTTTACATATAATGCATATTACGCCAGACCAATACATATATTCGACCAGCAATGAAGGCAATTTTAGGTTTACTTGTTGGAAATACATACTTATATTATATGGAGGGTATGTACATATTATATTGAGTGTGTATGGTGTATAAACTTTTCCGGTATTCAACCCCAGTAGGAATTTAAAGGATATAAAGATCTTATTTGGATGTATCCCCATGCATTGATGTTCATTTTGGGAGCAGAGGATTCGGACGAATCTTTATCGTCTTCTCCCCAAAATATATAAAGAGACACCACTACTGTATGAGGTTACTATATATGTAAAGTATACATGGACCGGCTGATGCCGCCGAAAGTTTTTCCTCCATGGTGGATCTGAATAGCTCCTGTTGGAAGGGAATTGGTGGCAGTGATGGCCAGAAACGACCACCAGAAGTTGAGGGTGTCTAGAGGACAGAGTCAATTCCTTTCGATTCTATAATGAAGTCAAGGATGACGGGCAGTTTTCTTCAAGAGAGGCTCTCCAGGGATTCGATTCATTTTCGGATAACTCACTTTACTTTTGCACTATGTAACCCTTGCGTATGTAAATATAGTATGATGTAGGCAAAGATTGAACTATAAATATAGAGATTGGCTGCAATTATCCTTTTACAGCTTTGACATAGAAGTGGTTACGCAATGTACATAGTGTACATAAGCATTGCTGTTATGGGTGAAATGCAATGTTTTTGCTATATGTAGTTCCTATAACTTATACTATATACATGCATAGTCAAAAAGATGTAGAAAATGCTTCAATGCGAAGGGATGCAGCATCTTCCACTGCACTTCACAGAAGGTCGAGCCGTAAATAACAGGAAAGTTAAATCCATTTCATGGGGGAGACCTCTGGGAAAGGTGTGCACTGTGTATAAATTGGATGATTGCAAGTCCCTAATGAAACACAAGTGTCTTCTATGTATGTACTAGTTGTTATGTATCTAGTATGTATCTGTTATGTATTGCTATGTTGGAATGAGCCTGGTTCGTCTCGATATAAGTAAAGATAGTTATTGCTGCTGCTTTATTTGGTAACGAGTATTTAACGGTCAGATTGTTTCAGACCCTTAAGGAGTTCCTAATTAGATTCAGTATACTGCAGATGTCATTTGAGGAGCACGTGTAATACCTACATCGATGCAAGTGCACTGCGGTACCTTGGATCCTAGAATGATCGTTGAATGCTCACCATAACGCACAGCTATTTATCCGTCGTTAATGAACGAAGAACGATTTAATGACGGAATGAAGCAGGACAAGCCCAAAATTTTTTCCAACTTGCAGTATACTTTTTTGTATGTATTGTTAAGCGAAAACAAATAAGAGAGCCATACAGAAGACAGCCGTAGTTCCTAAATCCTAATAATGGAAATGGTTATGGTTATAGAGCCGGGAGTGACTACTTCCGGGGCTGAAGTTATGTCTAATGATGAACTTCCTCCCATTTAGCACACTGCAGCTCGCCCGCATAGAACCAACAACAACTGCTTCAACAATTCAAATTGTAACTATATGTATACTATACACACCTTTGTGTTCTATACTATTTTCTTTTGTACGTATATGTAAGTATACCTAAGATGATTAAAATGCACCAACCAATAAAGGTTCTTAAATGAAAGCACTATTATTGATCCTTATTATGTGAAGTGGCTTACCGTCATTTCTCAAGTACCGGCTGAGTCCATGGAAACTCTCGTTGATTATTTTTGGAAGGTTATTGCATAGCGTGGTGCAGTTGCATTCAAGTGTCTGTCTACTCTTTCACTATAAGCTGCAACGGTTTCGTTTCAATGTTACCAGTTGCCAGTTGGATACAGGAAGGCTTGCCTGGGATGCAGGAAAGGGAAAGTTTAGAAAGGCATCAGCATTAAATGTTATGGGCCCAGCTTCTTTTCCGCTCTTCTTTCCAATCATACAGAGGCCTTCAGCTGAATAGTCATAAATCAATTTTAGTCTAATAGCTAATTCCTAATTGGGGACGAAGTTGGAGGAAGTGGAGGAGAGGAGGGACGGTATAGGGGAGTCCCATCTTTTTGATTAGCAGCCAAAGTCGACGATGTTGATACTGTCGTGGGAAATTTATGGAAGAAATGAAACCTTTTCCTGTTTTCTTTGATTCGATCCGCATCTGATATACATGTGTCTCAATATGCATGTGGGTATGTATATGTACGTAATACATGTATCCACACATCCTTTATCATATAGATGCATGGAAACATATTGCTTCATAATTATGTGCCAATGCCGCACATAAGAAACATATTCGCAGGGTGCAGACTGCAGTTATCACCCAAGCTCCATGAATCGAGGTGCCTTAATAATGTTATTAAGACTTGAAGTGGGGAGAAACTTTTCCTGACCTTGCCTCCGGTCCCAGATCATTACAGCGTTGGAGGGGTTTGAACTGACATTACTGCTACTTACTACTTACACATTCAACAGTGCTACGTTGCTCACATGTATGTTGGTGGAGGTCTCTCGACTCGTCACAGGATTAGTCATACTTTTCGGATTTCCCGGTGTTATAAGCATCTGTGTAGGGAGTGCCTGCCTATACATTAGATTTACTTCCTTGGTTTGGTCTCTGGATCTGCTGGACTGTGTCTCGACTTGAGAACGCGTCTTTCTTGCGATTTTCCTGGGAATGTAGCAGAACTCTTTGTATTTCACCATGATTCATATTATGAATCTTAAGGTTATGTTAAAGAAACTGAGTTGAAGGCATTGAAATGAAAATGTGAAGGCTTCAAAGTGTGTATAATTAATAATTATATGTATATTTATACCTTATTCCCGTATAATTACACACGGTTTTTGTTAAACACTACGGCTGTCGCCGTCGTCGACCAGACTTGTAAATTGAATGATTAATTGTGGACGGAGTGAGTCCTGGATTTAGTCCCTCAGTATATGCATCCCATGTATTTGTACAGCATCTGTCAGAATATGTTTTAGTCAACTGGGATGCACTTTAATCCTGTTATGTAATCCCGTCTCGTCCTGTCACTATTCATTTCTGATCCAATTAGGACTAGTAAATTCTATGTTGGTAATTACACTGTGGGATGTTAGGAGTGCAGAAGCTTGATGCAGGATGGGAATCTTTGATGTACGTATCTATATGCACTGTCATTACAAGAGGATGTAGTAAATAGTAACGTTATACTTACAGAGTTGATTTATATGTATGTCCTTTGCTACAGCAACACTTACTTTTATTGTATGTAGCTAATGTGAATATATACTTATAGTTACAACCAAAATCGAGTCTCGCTGTCTAAAAGGCGCGTCTATGTATGTATGCATGTAACTCTATAGGCAAGGTTTGGTTTGTGACGCTCCGATCATGCTAATTGGCCATAATGGGATGGAAAATCATTGGGCGTTTTCAAATTTGACAAATTAATATTAGCCCGTGAGATATTTATATCTAGATGACATGTAGGAGAGGAGCCAAAAAGAAGCTCATTGCTCATTGGCGAAAAAATTATATTTACTTTTATTTTTTTTACTATCACATATCCGCTGTTGCTAAAATGGCAAATTTTAAATCCCCAGACAAGTTTTAATAGACGGCAATCATCACCTTCTGCTCATTCATTGCTACTGAGTAAACTGAAGTTTGAAACTTATTGAAATTAGCAACGTTTGTATTCTTAGTTTTTGCTGATATTGAATATATATGCTGTAATAGCTGTGTGGGTTCTGCGTAATGGCAAATGGTTTTGAAGTTGTTGATGGTACGTATTTCTCTCTCTACTCTATGTAGTACCTTTCTATCTGATTGGTGCTGAACTCCGAGCTCCGGACAAATTACTTATTGTAATGGTATTAATGATCAAGCAGTAATGCCTTCAAGGTGTGAGGGCAGAGGTGATTAAAATACCTTTTTTTACAAGCATGACTCAGTTTTTTGCTCGCTATAGGTATATGTACATCGTCTTCCGTGCCTGATTCCAACAACGTGGGAATGTCGATTGTTATTGCAGCAGTTGGTTGGTAATCCAAATGGTATTTGTTGTTGTGTCATAGAATCGGGAGTGGAGTGGTTGTGCTCACAAATATGTACATATGAGTATATTTACATCTGCATACATAAATGCGAACTCTATATACAGTGTCTATGCTCTCTTTTGTGTGTCTTCTACTTGAAATATATATGTTCATGCACTGTTTGCTATTTGTAATATTGGTATAAGTGCAATTGTAATAGCGAACGAATATTAACCTTATAACGTTATAACCAATTGAGTGTGCATGGAGGAGTCATATGTCAACAAACGTTTTCGGTACGTAAAATGTCTAACAGTCAGACAATACTTTAGGACGATAAAAAAATGTTTGAATCCTCAATTGCCGTTGTCAGTTTGGAAGTTGGATAGGACCCAAGTATCACTTAAAAGTTCATGTGACTCCCCGGGCTATACTAACTATATGTAAGTATATAGGTACGCTTCGTATGCATATAATTTATTAAACTATATAGAACCTGCTGCATACTTGAGCCTGACATGATGAATTATTGTTATTATTTTTATCGCCATAACATTGTGCTTGAGTGTCTAGTTATATTGCGAATATATTTCTTAGCCTTCCTTTATTTTACTATCCGATTTTGTTTTTGCTAAAGTGCACATTTGTACATACGGATACCGACACAGTCAGCAGCCTTTTCCACATGTGGGATCAGTTAAATATGGGATGATGCATGATGAGAATATTGCTTTTAGAAATGCAATTCATTATTCTCTATAGTATCTATAGTATGTAGTTTCATGCATAGAGTAAGGACTTCAATTATTCACGAAGTAGGATACCTACATGGTGTATACGGAGTAGTTCCTGGAAGTTTTTTTTTGTATTTCCTCTGTTTTTAGGTCAAATATTTTTTTTTACATTAAAGAGGCGCACTTGTTGTTTGCGTGTGAAAACATTTAGCACTGAACCAACACTACTAATTGTGAAGTTGAGTTGGATAGAATCCAGTCAAAATACAATTATTTTTTACTTTTTGCTTATTTTCATTACACTGCAATGCACTTTGCGTGTATGTTGATTAAATGCATGTTTATTGTACAAAGTTTATTTTGATATGACAGGCAATGATCCTGCAACTAATCTCTAGCAATAATAAGCACTGCATGATCTTTGTGCTTAAATGGGTTAGCAGTGTAATGTCGTCTAAAAATTAAAAGTTTTTTTTATTATTATCTTCGTGTGGGTTTATAAGGGGAAAAAATGGAACGCTATGTGAAAACGGAGGCGAATTCGAAAGCACACGATTAAGTTTCATCTAAAAACTTTTCATAATATGTGCAAATGTACATAGGACATTTTCTTATGTATTCGTAGATAGAAATACTTATAAATGCGTATTTAAATATGCCGCAGTGTTATGTTTCAATAAATAATAAATATAAAAGTTGTATTGCAAAATTCAGTATTTATGCTGACATCAGTGTAGTTTACAGTTTTGAGATCCAAGCGTATTTATTTATTTCTACCTACAAAGCAGTTCTGTGCTCGAGAGGACTTTTTGGGTTACCAGTCTTGTCTGCCGTTACTTCAGAAGATAGAAATAGAAGCATCTAATAATAATAATAAATGCTAATAATATATAAGTATATTAGGTAATAAAATGAAAATGTGAGCATAAAAAAGAAAACCGCTTAACTTACATATAATAAGGGATCGAATAATGCCGGATGGTCAGTAAGTTGAGAGGGTGGTGCATATTCTATATGTCATTTATGTATGTTATATATAAAGACCTTTATATGTGTATAATACAATAGTAGAAATAGAGGAGGAATGATTTTTCTACTACTTCTGTCAAAATTGTTACGATTTCCGACGTCGTCGTCATCGTCCCATGTTGTAGTACAGATATAGCAATGGCCTTTGAATCTCACTTTCCCATTTTTATACACTGCAAACTGTAATGTAAAGCATGGGTTCACTAACTATAAAGCAGTACGTACCGAAAAGTCAAACGACTTTGGAAATTACAGTGTTCCGGGAATAGCTGAATTCTGAATTTATCCATATCTAAGCCCAAGTGTATTATTATAGTAAGAAGAACCCTGTTAAATTTGTATGTATATATGTGTACTAAGAATATATGTATATTACATGTATACTCTATAGGGGAATGTGAGTCAGTTACTTTATATTCATATCGATTCCTTGGCTCCTTCAACGACCATGATGATGATGTTCTAGACTATCCTGCCCAAATGTTTACTCCGCTCCACGCACTATCTTCCCCTTTATATTTTTTCTGCAAGGTTCTTAAACGTACCTAATTTACTGATTCAACAACTAAAATGAAAAATACTTGTTCTGTTTCTGAGCTTGTTTAGAGTGTGATACGTATATGTATAAGTATACTTCGCGTAATGTATTGTGTATGTGTTATTGAAGGATGAGTGCGACAGCATCGAAGAAAGCGTGATTATGCTTCACTTGACCTTGCCAGCCTTTGATAGCTGTATACTAAAGAGATAAGGGGGAGAAGGCGGGTTGAAAAAATAAAACCTGAGCTCGGATTTTTTGTCTGACAGGGAGCAATTTTTTAAAGTGATACCACATGTGTGTGTGTATTTGTGTAATATGTGGAGATATGGTTAAGACTGTGTTGTTCCTGTATATGGAATATGGTAACTAAATATAGTTATACCTATACCTTTCTTCGCAAACCCTCTGTATTATCTGTGCTTACCTTGTCAGATCTATTTACATAAAATGAGAATTCTCCTATCGTTATTCAACCTGACATGACTTGACTTGACATTTGACATCACCCGAGAATCACACATCTCTGTGACAAGAGCTATTTTAGCTGCCAATATCCCGCCCTATGGGTATTTGATGAGCTAAAACATTGATGCTTAGCCAAAGTGACAGCAACACTTGTTTAACTGTTAGCTCTGCGGAATAGTGTCTACAAAAAAAGTTTTTTGTCGTTGTGTGTGAAGATGTAACTGGTAAAAAAAAGTTTTTTGTCATTGTGAAGATGTTTTTATTTTCACACATGTACGTGTGTATATGTCGGGTTGTCGTATGGAGTGTTTATCTTTTTAGATGGCACTTTTTTCCAGCACACAATACATAAATTATAGTTCATTTGGTGCACAATATAATTCTCATTCATCTCCGATCGTGAGTTGATAGTCTAATTTGGTATGAATTTCTCAAAATGAACCCTCTTGAGATGATTCAAGGGCGATAGAGTTTTTATTGTTCAGGGGTAAGCTTTTATACTCTAGCGATATATTTAAGATACTTATTCCAACCGCCATGGTAACATTCCGAGGGTTGTTCCGATTTGATTGTACAAAGTGATACAAGTTCGTCGAGTGCTTAATACAAATGTAGATATGTATTTATCTACATGGACGGTTCTCATCTCTTTCGGAAAAAGGGTGGTAGTCTCTTCATTCTCTTATTATTGTCCTTGTGTAATATATACCGATAGATACTGTTCTATGACGATATGCAATACTGGAAATCCATGCTGTGCGGTATGGCTGTGCAGTTTTTACCAACTCACGATCAGTATCAGTTGTTCCTGCATACTAGGTGATGGCACAACAACTAGAAGAAAAGAGGGGAGCCGTTGATCTGCCTCTTGAGGAAATTTTGACAGAGAGATGATAAAAATAAATTGTGGTGAATGAGCCGGGTCCGTGGAGTGCTTTCGCATAATCCCATTAGTTTCTATCTTGTTTTCCGCCAAGGCTCTATGCATTCTGTAGCTTCCAAAGCTGTTGTAACATTGAGAACGAAGCTTGATCCGGCTATAGATT
Source organism: Lipothrix lubbocki (assembly GCA_034696945.1). NCBI lineage: Eukaryota > Metazoa > Arthropoda > Collembola > Symphypleona > Sminthuridae > Lipothrix > Lipothrix lubbocki. Next base: position 9,089 of record JAQGAK010002988.1, read on the forward strand.
TCCTATTTCTTAGAAAGGGGTTGTTTCCTCTGTGTCCCAACGCACCATGGAGAGGTCTTTGACTATTCAAGTAATACACTGGAATTGACATTGGTATATTCAAGTATACTTTGTACATGTGATATATGGATAGACAGTGAAAGAGTGTGTAGTAAAGTTTCTGTGTTAAGATAGAAAAAATATTAATACATATTGTACACACTTATAAGTTGCTCCGACATCGACGAAAACCTCGGGGATAAAGTAGTAGCCTTCAAACGGTTAGATGCTCCTTGTACCATGAAAATTTAAGGTGATTATGACAATACAATGGTAATGTCAGTTGATGAGATGTTGTCAGTTCATTTCATTGTCATATCATCCTATATAATAATAGCTGAACGCACTCTATCACGTTTATATTTACTATATTACAATGTACTTGTACTCTATTGCTTACACATACGTTCATATTTGATAACGACCGTTCTCTCACACAGGATACTTACTATAACATTTCTGAAGCTTGTCTCTTCTCTATAATTTTGCTCACATAGTGATGACAACTACTTTATATAACGCTGTCTCGTATATGTACAAGTATTTATTTATGTAACTTTTATACTGCATGTATGTTGTTGGTGGGTTGTATTGTCGGGGGAGGGGAACTATTCGGTTGAATTTTACTACCCTGCAGTAGATAGAGCAGTACTGCATATTTTGCTAATGCAAACCCTATGGGATTTGCATGTTTAGTTTTTTTGGTGGAGATATGTACTGCTTATAGCTATAGTTTAATTATTATTGTAACTTTTGTGTATATCTGTATAAGGAAATACATATATAAACGGTGTTCATGTATACTTATATCTGTAGTGTGTCCCTTGAATTTTGAAGCATTTGAAGCTTATTATTATGTAATACACGACAGTAGGTGTAAACACTATTACCTACCTTATACTATCTACATCTACTGTTTTTAAGCCTTCTGCAGAGACAGTGAGGTAGTGACTAGTAGTGGCTGCGGGATTGAGGTATGAGTCACTGCTCCACTCATACGTGAGGAATCTTTGAAGAGAATACATGTACGTATTGTGGCATGTAATATAATAGTAATGCCGCCGGATTACTATCTTCCGTGTCTGTTCCTCAAACATAAAACATTAAATACAAGTACAGAGTTCGTTCTTTTTTTGAAATTTTAGCTAAAGTTGTTGTGAAGGAGAAGAATGGAGATCTTGCCTTTTGTTCCTGTTTCATCTCTAATGCAAAAGTAGAATATATGCGTTCCATAGTTAGTAAATATAGTAATAATATATGTTATGTATAGTTGGTTATATAGTTAATATTGTTTGAAAACGCAGTTGCTTCTACTCCCATCATTATAAACGTGTTCTAAACTAAATAAATATAAAAGTATATCCATGTGTATTGTATACTGCTCACACACACTCGGTTCCGTTCTTGAAATATTAGCATCAATCAATTTCCCCTGAATTTTTACACAATAGGCAGAGATTGTTTAGCTAATTGAAGTGAACAAAGGGGTCTGTTCGGCATTTAGAAAAATGTACACCACACTGTGAACTCTGCGTATGTTTGGAATACTATATGTATATATGTACTATATATTTTACTAATATGTTCAACATGTTGTATGTGTAGGATTATATGATTGTACGATTGCTTAAGCTGTAAACAACGGAAAAGTAAAACCTTTGGCATGTGAATACTGCTTGTACATATACATATAGATACATACATATAAAGTTTTTATTAAAAGCGCTTTCAATCATACTTCTACAAAATTTTGCTTCTCGTCTGGAATTTTAAATTGAGGTTGAGGTTGAAATGTGTACTAAACGCATTGTTCATTATTCATGTAAAGTTACATAGGTCCCTGTTGGATTTAAATATTTCAAAAGAAGTAAAAAGCTTTTTGGAATGCTCTAGCAGAATTTGTATGCTCTAATTCACCTGATGCTGTTGCTGTTTTGAATAAAATTTTAACAGCAGCCCTTCCAGCATTTAAGAATCTAGTGTACTAATGCCTCTGATATACTAAGAAATTTAATGTTTACCGGGTATTTATAACGCACGCATAATACATAGTGGGAGACAGAAATCACATGTAATAATACGGGTAGTTGCGAAATGGTATTGGTAAATTCTGGCTATTAAATTTTGTATGGAATATGTATCCAATGTATATTTACATACAACATATATGAAGTACTAATATGTTTATATTTTTTTTGCAGATTCTCAACCATCTGCTTTTACACTAGAAAGACTTGCACAAAGAAGACAATCTTTGAGGGAAGAGACGTGCTTGGCAGCTGAAAAAGTGAACACAATACCTGAACAAGCTACTTAGAATCTCAATTTCTCCGACGAAACCCGCAGAGAGGCTGACTACTGACCCTTTTTTCGACGCCATTGATAAATCAATTAAAATAACATATAACAAGAAGGGTTGAAATACTGATGAAGCTTTATTGTGATTTTTCCATAATATGTAAATTATTCGTATGAAAAGAGAAGACGAATCTCGACGTTGTTTTTTGTTTATACAGTAACGGAGTCAGTCTGTTATCAAGTGTGTCTCTATATTGTTTTTGTGCTTCGGATTTTTTGACGATAATTATTAAAATTTTAAACTAAAATGGAGCAGCTATCAAGAAATCGCCCTAAAAGCCTTCAGTCCATTAGGATTCAGCTATTAACATGTAGCTTATTGCCCGTCTTGTATTTATTAATATTTCACACTCAGTCCGCCGCTGGTGTAGGTAAGAATGAACTAAAATTTATATCCATACTTTTCTATAATTAATTAGTCATGTCGTGTTCCGAGAATGGGCTCAGGTGTCCGAAAGATTGCGTTGAAAGGTAGTAATTACTCATTTGTAATTATTTAGGCGGAGTGTTAATGTAAAATAATATTGGGATAGTAGGTTAAAATACAGTCAATTATAAGAGATTATAGAAGATAAATACGTACCAGATTTTACTTTTAAGGCTTCCATACATACGGTACGATGAGCCAGGGTCAGGCAATTATGTTTCATAAAATTCGCGTCAATTTATATTTATTTAATCACGACTTCTCTCCCTGTGTAGTTGCTATAGTGGCATGACGTCAGTTTTTAAACCCACATGAGTTCAGCTTCGTTCGTATTATTATTATTATGTACTTACTTTGAAGAATTCAGCCCACAGATAAAGACGTTTGATGTTTTACTTTAGGGACTACGAAATAAATACATGTTCGTTGTCTTATTATTTACCGCTGCTACGAATCCACAAGTCCAAGTTGGAGGGCAATTAGCTTCGTTCTACTTTTAGAATTTCTGCGAGCGTACATAAAACCAAATTAAAATAACCTAGAAACAAATCTTTACAATTGCACTACCGTCTAAATATATATGTACCTAGTTACTTTTAAAACATTTAATTTTATCATCTGGATACCTTCATATTGTATATGTTTTGATGAATCCTCGGTAAAGGAATTAGGAGTTTAAACAACATGTGACTGGACTGGAAGTAAGGCAGCATAAGTCCATCATTATAGATTTTTATCCCTCCTATTACGGTTGAATGCTTACTATAGCAACTTTTATGTTATTGTAATGTAACATTTATGATGGACAATCAAGGTCCTGATTACTGTATAACAGTACCCCAAATTAGTACTTTCATTCGTAATTGCATGTGTCATGTGCGTTGACTGCTTGCTGAAAAGATTATGTTTAGTTACTTTACAAAGATTGTTACTTATAGGAGAAGTCATTAAAGATTAAATAGTACGGCGCTACTACTACACAAACCATTTTCGCATTCCCTGGGTACGTTAGGTTGTAAGTATAAAAATATACATGGTTGCAGTGAACTTGGTAGTGAAATAGTGGTAATTGTACGCACACAAGGAGTTCGAGAGTGGAGTAATGAGTTCATTAGCTTAATATTTATAAATTTTTGGAGTGCTGAGCACTAAAGTAGGAAGTTATAGCATAGCGTTGTTGATGTTGAAAACATATAAAGACTTTTAGTAGGATATAGCTCTTGTAAAGTAACTTTATAGTATGCAGTTTATAAAAAGGGTCTTATACATATGTTATTCTAAGAGAAGGGATAATCATGTAAAAGATGCGTACATTTAAGCAGACCATCACATGTGTGCTCTTAGCAATAAGTGTTGAGTTATGAGATTTGGAAATAGAAGCTATTAACCCAGACAAGACAACGAGGAAAAGCTCTGGCCGTGCAGTACCTACTAATACACATATATTGTATGCTACTTGTAATGTTAGACAAATAATGTCCTTTACAAAGCTTCCGGATTCTACTATACTTGTATAGTAGTGTTTACAGTCATAGTTGCTGTAGTCAAGAAGATTAACTTTAACTAAAACTAATGCCCTCCTGTTGTTGCCTGCGCTCTGACTCATTATACTCGGGGACGAAGGATAAGATTGAGAGAAACGATAGATAGACAGATATTGCTGTAGCCACTTTCAAACAAAAGCTATTTACTATAGACTCAATAGATACCCGCCGCGGCAGTTGAAGTTGTAATATTTTATGTCCTGAATATGTAAGTATATTGCAGCGTAGGAGTAAGCAAAAGTAGTTGATTGCATGTTAAAAGCAAGTTACAAAAAACAAAAGAGTTTTAAAAAGGAAATTCCAGGCTATTTTCACAAGTATATAAGTAAGTACAATATTTGGGTTTGTCGTTTCAAAACAGAAGTCCCATACGAAAGTGGCATAAGAGTCCTATTATACTAGGTTGTTTCAAAATAGGCCATGTGTGTGTGTTAGTTATGATAGTATAGTAGGTACGAGGTACGAGGAAAGGAAAGTCAAAGCCAAAAAGGAACGTGTGTCTGTGTATTATCATACGCTGGAATCACGCACACTGAATGGAAATATATAAAATAATCGTTTGAATTGGACAAGTGAGTAGCTGAGTACATAGAAGGCATACTATTATACCAGTACTACTACTACATTTCAGGCTTTCGGTAATATGGAGCGATTGTATAGTGAAGTAATAGCAAAAGTAGATATCGTGGGTAATGTAATAAGATACGCAGCCTATGAGATTTACTCTGACATTCGAAGATAAAAATAAATCTAACGTGGTAATGAAATGCACATTGATTATCCATTGACAGTACAATCACCTCCGTACATGGTGAAGCAACCACCTACCACTGAGGTCCTCTTTCAAGTGGTTCAGCGGCAGGACGAGAACGACAAACCTTTCCTCATAGAGTGTGAGGCGGATGGAGACCCTCAGCCCAAGTACCGATGGGTCAAGAACGGGAAGGAATTTAACTGGCAAACCTATGATAATCGAATCTCTCAACAACCTGGACGAGGTACACTGGTCATCACCATCCCTCGCGATGAGGATATTGGCCAGTACCAGTGCTATGCTACAAATGAAAGAGGAACTGCCACTTCCAATTCCGTCTTTGTCCGGAAAGCAGAACTCAACTCCTTCAAAGATGAGGAAGTGAATACTGTGGCGGCCGATGAGGGGAAACCCTTCAAATTAGCTTGTGTCCCACCTGATGGATGGCCCAAACCCAAAGTCTACTGGATCCAGCAGAATTACCTAGGAGCTCTGAAAAGTATCAATTCGTCTAGGATTACTGTCGATCCGGAGGGACAACTCTGGTTCTCAAACGTGACAAGACAAGATAAGAGTATCGACTTCATGTATGCCTGTGCGGCTTTCTCCCCCTTCCGGTATGTCTCATAATGCCTACATATATATGCTCTTTTACAACACTTTTGCTCTTTGTCCCCATCTGTTATTTTTCCATAAGGTCAAGAATGTTTAAAAGTTTTTGCACTGCACATATGTCAACGTACCATCATCTATTCAAGTATTTTCGTATGTTGGCCAAAGATTGGGAGTCTTTTTAGCATTATTTGGCTACTGAATATTAGCAAGGTGTTATTTGCATTATGGTTATTAGTCACAGTCACACGCAAAGCTCTAAAACTTTGAACGTTTGAATACTTGGAATTTTGAATGGTTGTGTTTACTGATTTAAATGACTGAATACCGTAAAGTTTGAAGCATATAAGGGCAGATTTCATTTATAAGTGATGTGGTGGTGGTGACTAATAAGATATAGCTGTACTACAGCTGGGACGGAAATATACTATAACTCCTGTTTTGCATTTTTAATTTTATGATTAGTAATAATATGATGTCGACGTCCGAAACATTATTGCCAGCACCAAATGGGGACTCAAGCTTTTTGAGGTACAGAGTGTTACATATATGCTGGTTGCATATTGATTCCGTGTGCTGGATTTATTCTAATCATTAAAAGCGTTTTCCGGTTTTCCCTTGCAATAACAACTATTTTGTAATGTATCACTCTCCTCACCCATGTAATAATTCAAAATGTACACCCAAAGTTGTTAGTTTTATTTATGATTATTAGCTCATGAGCAGAGACCTTATGCGCTTAATTCAACATAAAAATCTATTACAGCAACCTATCTACATCTACATATGTATGTGTGTGTATGATGGTACACTGCAGCTTAGTCGAATGGTCTGCTCTACCTTTGCATTATTTGAATTTTAGGTATCTGTATGAGTAAATGAGTATAACCCATTAACTTAAGTACCATCTTGTTACCAATTTGCTTTCTACCTGGATCAAATTAAAGATATCATTTCGTTGAAGTTCGCCAATTTCAGTTTAGTGATTTACTGATGCTAATTGAAGCCGTTACAAGATATTGTAACGTTGTAACAAGTAAATATTACCTACACGTAAATGAACATGTGTGGTGCATATGAAGTATGAGTAGAGAAGTATAACTTGTTACTGTAATGGCGATTTAATATGTCTACATCAGGAATTGACTAATTACGTGAACTAGTTTTTCACTTACAAATATATACATCTCGGTATAATGCAGACTTTCCTGCCACACTGCTTTACTTTACCTTCCTGGAAATTACTTTGCTGTTTCCGTCAACAGTTTGTGTACAATAGTAATAGGATAACATATTATAGCTTAACTGTCGGTACTCTTAACACATCCTATAACTTTCATAATCTACTGTAAAAACACCTTTTGCTGTAGCATAACAGAAGAGATAAACAATGAACATGAATCATTAACACATATGTATTTAATTACTTCCACTTTAGAAATGAGTACAAGCTTGGCAACCGAGTCGAGTTAAACGTAGCTCCAACAAGTAGTTCATCATCTCAGAATAAATTTCCGCCGACTGTTCAGTATGTTACGAAAAGAAGTACGGTAGCTCTCCGAGGAGAAGATGTAGATCTTTGGTGCATTATTGGTGGAACGTAAGTTACTTTATTTTTTATGTAACATTAAGCTGAATATTGATTAGTGTATTGTGCCAACGAACAAATGTTAACAAATATTTGTAGAAAATGATGTCATTGAAACTTAAATCCCTTTTTAAATTATTAATACAGACCTTTGCCCGAAATCAAGTGGGCTCGTAAAGGCGGTCAACTACCGCAAGATCGAGTTCTGTACGAGAACTACGGTAAAACTCTTCGGATACAGAATGTCCAATTTAATGATTCCGGCAGCTATGATTGTGATGCTACAAACGGTGTGGGAACTCCAGTTTCCCACTCTGTCACGCTTAACGTTTTTGGTTAGTTTTTACTTGATAAATTCATTCCTCACGACTTAAAAAATTGTATAGCATTATCACATGCAAACCTATGCAATTTGTAAGATCTGAAGTAGCATTGATATTATATTGATTTAATCTTTTGTAAATATGAATGTGTCTATAGCTGTTCCGTATTTCACCGTCGAGCCGGAGATACAGAATGCTGCTGAAGGAGAAACGGTAGAGTTTCTTTGTGAAGCTGACGGGACGCCTTCACCGGAAATTAAATGGATTCACAATGGAGTTCCTTTGGAAAAAGCGCCTGATAATCCTCGGCGGAGAACG
>JAQGAK010002989.1:0-17046 GCA_034696945.1 Lipothrix lubbocki
CCAGAATTATTTTTGGCGGACAAGTGATGAAATCAAATAAACCGCGATGGATATTCCATTCCGGATGGCGGGATGCGTTAAAATGATTGCTGAAAGCACTTTGTGTGTCGAGACTAGAGACGAGAAATAAAATAACGTTTAAGGTTAAATTTAAGCTTCCTAATTAAGTTTACTACTAATTAGTAACAGTAGGGAAAAAAGGAATAAATTACGTAGAAAATTGTTGACAGTTGTTATTACTAGGAATTCTACACTTTTGTAGGTAGTGTCAAAATGTAATTGAGATTATTTAAAATGAACTGATCAACACACTCGAATTGCCAATTGTGGTATGGGACTAATGACGAACCAAATTCATTTGGTGGTTCGGTGGGAATGAATACTTTGAAAGGTTGAAACTTGACACTACGAATGTTTTCCAATACCGGAAGTCGTAATTTAGTTTGAATACGATAACAATTTCAAGGGTATAGCACCATTATGAATATGAAGGTAATTCTAAAGGATTGTGTACTCATGCAAAAACCATACTGTATTCAACAAGCCCATAACAAATTTTGAGAAATTGTGTAGTGTAGTATTGTGTAAATTAATGCACCAAAAGTTGTTAATTATTTAATTCGTTTTGTTTCAGAGGGGAAAAGACTCAAAATCTGGAGATATCCGATCCTACTTTAAAAGCTTCGCCTCCTCTGGCCAAGTGTCACGACAAGCTGATACTACTGCTACTACTGCTGCAGTTCCTCAGAAGACCACTAAACGTAAAGCAATTATATCGTCAGATGAAGAGGATAATAAAGTGGATTTGAAACCTGCGAATTCCAGTTCGTCAACAGCAACCTCCAGCAAGAAGGACAACAGTTCACAGCCCAAGAAGCGTAAAGAAGAACCCTCGTCATCTAAGGGATCATTCAGCAGTAAGTTTTTTAACTCATACACAGATTGCAGTTTGTATATATGTAACGATTTTATTGATGTAGAATCCAATGATGTCAAGCAAAAATCAACAGAAAAACAAAAACACATTCAATCTCCGAAAAGGGAACGAGACAAGAACAAGTCCAGGGACAGATCGTCCACTAGTAGGTCACCCGAAAAGATTAAGAAGAGTAAGTCGCATGAGGCAAAAACACATGAAAAAAACAAGTCAAGTAAACACGTTAAATTACCGAAAAGCAGATCAGGCGACAAAGATGTAAGAGAGAGATCTAAAGTAGTTGTAACGAAGAGAGTAGCTCCTAATGTTGACACAGCTGAGGAAGGTGCTTTCGTCCCTCCGTCGAAGAAGAAACCAAAAGAAAGCTCGCCGGAAAAAACTACTGCGCGCAAACAAACTCCACACAAGCCTGACAGTAACACTCCAGAGTCTACACCGGAGCAGAAAAAGCGGCCAGGTTCCTCGGGTTATTTTAAATTCCTATCCCGTGGTCGCCCCCAAAATTTGGGTGCCAAAGAGTTCCCTGAAGGCGCTGCCAAATGCCTAGAAGGTCGGACATTTGTGCTTACCGGCGTATTACCTTCATTTGAGCGTGATGATGTCGTTGATGTAATATGTCAATACGGTGGCAGGGTTACGACGGGTGTTAGTAAAAAAACCAGTTTTGTCATCATTGGTTCTGAGGCAGGAGAAAGTAAAATCAAGAAGGTAATATTTACAATATAAAACGGCCATCTTAAACTTAAATATTATTTAAACCACGTAAATACATTTTAATGTCAATTAATCAACTGCGGTTATGAAATTATTACTTTTACATGGCTTATATAGCTATTAATTAATTATCTTTGTTTTGTATTTCAGGCGCAGTCTCTAAATGTTCCACAGATATCTGAAGACGATTTTCTGGAAATGCTCAGAAAATCAAATCCTCGAGCAACCAAGAATCAACATGAGTCATTGAATAGTGAGTCTATATTTGAAAAATCAGATTGTTACACGGAAGAGCCCGGTCCATCTAATTCTAACAAGAGTATTTCAATATTTGAAAAATCCGGGGTCTCCGATGTGTGTGCTTTTAAAAGTATTCTTTTAACACCCACGAAAAGGTTTGAAGATTTTCACGATTTTGATTCAGATTTGGAAACTCCGCCGAAAGTAAGAGCTCAGAGAAAATCGAGAAACGGACCACAGCCGGGAAGTAGTCCGTCAAAAGACGTTCGAAAGGTTTTGAATGTGAACAAGCAAGCTTCACCTACGAGGCAAAAATCTGAAAGTCCTTCGAAAACAGTTAGCAGGTCTTCGAGGAAAACAGAAAGTCCGTCTAGAAAGTCAGACAGTCCTATTAAGAAACAAGAAAGTCCTTCCAGGAAATCGGAGAAGCACAAGACTGGTGCGGCATCTCCTAAAAAACCTAGTAGTAGCACACAGCCGCAGCCACAACCAGGTTCTTCTCGCTCGATTTCAAAAGCAACTTCAACACTTCCCAAAACTATTATTCCCTCAGCCCAGACCGGTGCTTCATCCCTTATGTGGGTGGATAAATATAAGCCGACGTCATTGAAAAATATAGTTGGACAAGCTGGAGAGAGGTCTAATGCAAAAAAGCTTTTGATTTGGTTGGAAAATTGGTTCAAATACCATGGTTCTGCTGATGATAAAGCAAAAGCTAGTTTCCCTGGGTTGAGGGATCCTGATGGGAAAACTTTTAAGGCTGCTTTGCTTTCTGGACTCCCAGGAATTGGAAAAACTACAACAGCTCACCTTTGCTGCCGTGAACTTAATTATGACTTCATTGAAATGAATGCTTCGGATCAGCGAAATAAGAAAGGGTTACATAGTAATCTCAGTGACTCACTTTCCAACACTACTCTCAAATTTGCACCACAGACCAATGTAGCCGGGATTCAGAGAAAGCACGTCATAATTATGGATGAAGTTGATGGTATGTCTGGGAATGAGGATCGTGGCGGAATACAGGAGTTGATCGCTTTTATTAAATCTAGTAGAATACCAATCATTTGCATTTGTAATGATCGCAATCATCAAAAAATTCGATCGCTAGCTAACTACTGTTTCGACCTTCGTTTTACCAAACCCAGAAATGAGCAATTAAAGAGCTTTATACAGTCGGTATGTTTTAAAGAGAAGATTAAGGTTGATCCGGAAAAGATGCAGCAGCTTATTATAAGTACAGATCAAGATGTGCGTCAAATTCTGCATCAGTTACAGATGTTTAAGGAAAGTGATTCCAGTTCGGTCTACAACCCCAGAAAGGATTTGCGTCTTGGACCGTGGGATGTTGTCCGTAAAGTTTTCTCTTCACAGGAACATGCTGGAATGAGTATTAATGATAAAGCGAGTTTATTTTTTCAAGATTACAGTTTAGGCCCTTTGTTTGTTCAAGAAAACTATTTAAAGTCTATCCCCACTGCAGCCAACGGTAATCCGCAGAAAATGCTGGATTTGATTAAAGCCGCTGCTGACTCTTTGGCAATAGGAGATTGTGTGGATAATCTAGTTAGGAAGAACAATGCGTGGTCTCTGTTGCCAGTCCAAGCTATATTTACTAGTGTTCTTCCCGGCGAGTACATGGAAGGCACCGGGATGTTAGGAATTGATTTCCCTCAATGGCTTGGAAAAAATTCAAACCGTAACAAGCGAAATCGACTGATTCAAGAAATTCATAATCATGTCCACCTACAAGTTTCTGGAAGTACTGACAGCTTAAATATGGACTACCTACCGTACCTGCGAAGATCTATTGTCAATCCTTTGGCTAACGGAGAGATTGAAGAAGCAGCGCATCGAATGTCGGTGAGTAGGGGAGCGCTACCCCACCTTCGGGTTATTAGCTATTATTACAGATTGTATTATTGTATTGTGACAGAGCTTTGTATTAAAATCTGATTTTCTTGTTTTTTCTTCTAGAGCTATTACTTACTTCGGGATGACTTGGAAAGTTTGAATGAGCTTGCACTTTGGCCCAACATGCGAGATAACCTAAGCAAATTAGATTCTAAATCTAAAGCCGCATTCACCCGTATGGTGAATAAGGAAGCTTTTGTTCCGTACTCTGTCGTTAAGGTTACCAAAGGACGAGGCAAAGGCGCCAACGACGTAGATGATGAATTGGAAGCTTTGGGAGGCGAGGATGACGAAGAAAAGGTGGAGGAAGAGGAAGAAGATAACGACGATTTAGAAAAGGATGCTATGATCAAAGTTAAGAAACCTAAAGCTAAACCTGCACCCAAAGCCAGCAGTAGTGGTTCCAGTGCTAAGACCAGCAAAAAGGGTAGTGGCAGAGGAAAAAAATAACTTATTTCCTCAAAAGTCGTTTCCAAGTACCCCATCAAGTTATAAAAATGTAAGCATACTCATGGAAAAGTTCTATATTCGTTCACACCTCATTACATCCTCCTTGACTTTCCAAAAGTAAAAAAAAACCCTACAACTGACTTAATATTTTTAGCATTTGACTACTATACCCACACATATCTATACTTTATGAAGAGAATTAAAGAGAATTTTAAAATTGTGTCGTGTTTATGGTCAGACACCCGTGGTTTGAGTGTCTATTTTAAGTTCCTGGAACGGAGTTCTTATATTCGTCGAAACCCCAAAATAAAAATTCTACTTATTATTTAAAGAGAGACACATATGCGATATGTACAAACATATATGCAAGAAATGTACTATATTTAAGACTTACATGATTCCTGCTTCGAAATTAATGTTTCGTAGCGTTTAATAAAGCATTCATATTATTTTAAAACCCATGTTTTACGCTTGATTTTGTTTTAAAATTAAAAAAAATATTTGGAGAATAAAATATATAAAAAATATTTTCAAAAAGTTTAATGACGACAGCGTATAATGTACAGTCAACAACGAATTTCTGTAATATTGCATTAATTCATTTAAATGTAAGATCATTAGTTAGTAAAGGCATTTCAATGGAACAAATTAATTGCTTATTTTATTTCTACTAAGTATAAATTCATTATCACTCCAATACTTTGAATTTGTACATATTGGGATTTAGAAAAGCTGATTGGATATTGCATTAATTGGTAAACAAAAATGATTAAAATTATAATTTACTTTACTTTAATCATAGAAAATAATTTAATTTAATCATGGCAAGTAATTTAATATATTTTATTCCTGCAAAATAATTTAATTTATTTTCTTCATGAAAAATAATTTAATTTCATCAAATCATGGAAAGTAATTGATTTATTTTAATCATGGAAAATTACTCATTTTATTTTTAGCTTAGAAAATAATGTTGTTTTATTTCCCTAAAATTTCCGTGAGAATTTAGTGAGAAAGGTGAATGGACTACAGAGAGGAACTATAACCAGCGTAGGGGTCCGCATGAGCAGGTGACTGGAGCGGGGAATTAGAAAGTTGGATTGTGACTCGTCGGAAGGATTGTTTACCAAGTGGATGCTATAGGAGGGCTATAGGTATATCTCGTATAGAATAGCCTTATAGTGCATACGGAGGAATATTCCGATTGGACGTTTGGGCTAGGATTGGCTTTTTTAGGTAAATCCATCCGAGGAGACGAAACTGACGAAGGGAAGAGCAAGAGATTACAAGAAAAGTGTTGAATTTTCGGATCATTTTGGTCAAGGCGTCCCTGTTGTCAACCCGTGTGAATCAACTTTGGACCTTGGTTTTCAACAATTCGGGATTTCAGTGTCCTCACAAACTCTATAATTTTCTCTCCAGATTCTCTTTTAAAGGCAGACTTTTACTAAACATTTTCCTCATTCTCTGAACCTCTAGAAACCAAACATGGCGGACGAGTTCGATGTGGATGCATTGTTGGAAGCTGCCTATCTAAATAAAGCGGTAAGGAGTTCTTTTACTATGTCTCTCTATATTCACAAAATATAATGGGCAAAATGTTTTTTATTCCAAATATAAATTTATATACAAATTTAAAGAAAATGTATTCATTTCAATACAAATTTGAAGCCAAATTATTATTATTAGAGACTGCATATTAAATATTTAGAACGTATAATATTTGTTATTATTACTTATATACATATATGGTTATGTTTGCCAAAAAGAGATGTTCTAAAAACTTCATCGCCAAAAATAATTGATCAAAAATCTATATATTGTATACTCTGAATCTTCTGAACTAAAAAGTTCGATGGCGATTTTTTCATTGGTTTTGTTGGTTGAAGATGATTGATTACTGTCTAAAAAAAAAGTTCGAAGTTGATTGTGGTCTCACAAAACGGTTCACTATAGGCCTGGTATTGTGACTATTGATTGGAATATTTTTCTAAGAGATTCCCCCTGCTTTTATAGGTTTTGAGCGGTCTGCGTCTCCACATGACTGACTGATGGTTTTTTCCAACAAGAGATGAAAATGTACATTAATTTTAAGTCGTATACTATAATCATATTATAAAAGAGTTGTTGGACTTTCATATATATATAAATCTGCTTATATATGTATATTAGTCCGCTTGTTTGTCAAAGAGGTAGCATTGCAAATCTTTGTTGGGGTGTAGCAGTTCGAGGTTAAAATTATTACTCGTTTTGAACATTTTAAATTGAGGAAATATAATCTTTCCGACTATAATCCGCACGGATTTCCTTTCTTGTTTTGATTAATATTGCTGCTATCGACTTGTTTGCCTCACTATGAGGGGATTCAAAAGTTTGTTTTACAGATCTGTTGTATCCTTCCGCACTCAAGTCTTACAAACGGCGGATGCTGATTGCTCAGTCATGAAAGCTCAAAAGTAGGTGATTTTTTGCACAAGAATACCCTGCTACTAATTTAATAATCTTTTAGATTTAAGTGATCCCTTTTAGGCTATACGGTCATATGTAAGTACGTATGAGTAAATACTTTTTTATTTTCTTTCCCGATTAGAACTGTAAACTCCCGCACTGGGTTCTCTGCGGCACCCACATCAACATGAATATTTCATGGAATCTCGACACAGACGCAACCATTTTATAAAGCTACTAGCCCCTGTTGCTGGTTCTTTTGAAAATCTCATTGCGGTCACAAAAATATGGTCATGTTAATTAATCGTCTGCTTCAACCAAAATATCAATGCTTGCATCTATTCTAGTCTGCGCCATCAGTCACGATTTGCAGTTGACCAGTTTCGTTGGGTTGTCCACTCTTGTGTGGATTGGGGAAATCCTCCGTTCATATTTCACTTAACTACTAGACCATTCAATAACAAAGCATGTGTTGTACTATGGCTAACCAACAAGTTTATTTATTTATTTAAATAGGTGATGATGTGAGACACGACGAAATCCTCGGCAGAATAGTTGTCGAAATACTCAACGGAGAATAATCCTCTATAGTCAGCATTATGGTGTATAGCATCTGTGTATGACTTGAGGAAGGTTACATGGAATTTGTGTACAAACTTTCTGTTGCTCTGATTAGTGGCAAATCACTCACCGATATACATACATATATATAATATATGGTGTTTCCTTTCAATATTGATCATTCTCTGCCTTAAAATTGTTACATTTCCGCTTAGAAACGCCATGCTACCTCTTTGGGCAAATTGGACTTTTGTATATATTTGTTGTTTGTACTATGTGTAGGTTTATTCGGGAGGGAAAAACTGGTGCTGAATAATATGAGCATAAAATCTAGACAAGCTCAGGGTGACCCCTTGGAGCCAAAAATCACTCTAAAATGAAAACCGTTAACAGTTGGTAAAAAGAATTGTACTAATGCGTGTGTCTTTTTTATTTTCTTTCCCCCAACCTGACCTAACCTGAAACCTATGGCTGATCATGAATATTATGATTGGAATTACCCCATCCTCTTCACTTTCCTTGTCCCACACTGACGCTGCAACTCTTCGCAAATCCATTTTGGGTCTACTGTATTCATCAAACGTTTAATATTTTCTCCGGTCCTCACTGGCTTTTACAGGCTGACGCTGCTGGGCGGGATCACGAGAACGATCATTATTCCAATGGGAAAAGCTCTTCCAAGTAAATTTTGCATCTTAATTCAAAATACATTTTTGTATTAAATTGTTTTGCACCGCCTTTAACTATTAATTGCATGTTGTATCAGCAGGGAACCGGATGCACATGATGATCGTGAAGAACGTAAACGGGAGCGGAGTCGAAGTACAGACAGGAAGCGTCGTCGTGATGGTGAAAGGAAATCTCGGCGAAGTAGGAGCAGGAGCAAAGAAAAGAGACGGAGTAGGAGTGGAAGTAAAGGTCGCGACCGAAGGGAGCGTCGACGCAGTCGCGATCGGGAGAGGGAACGGGACAGGGCCTCGAGGAGTGACAGGGATAAGGAGCGTGACAGAGACCGGGGGGACCGAGGGGAGCGCGATAGAGGGGAAAGGGACAAGGACCGAAAGCGGCGAAGTCGATCTCGAGAAATTATTAAAATAAGGCGAAGTCGTTCTGGATCACGATCGCGTGAACGAAGGAGATCCAAGACCCCTCCAAGGTTGAAGCTTGGGCCTAAAAAGCGTCGATCAATGTCTCCATTGAAACTTGGTAGTGAGACTCCATTATCTCCTGAAGAAAGAGATGCTAGAACTGTTTTTTGTATGCAGTTAAGCCAGAGGGTGCGGGCTCGAGACTTGGAGGATTTCTTTTCATCCGTCGGCAAAGTTCGTGATGTACGCATGATCACCTGTAACAAGACTAGACGTTTTAAAGGAATTGCCTATGTGGAGTTTAGGGATATTGAATCCGTTGCATTAGTAAGTCCACTGTTTTTACCTATTCTTTTGAATTATTATTTCTATTCTGACCTCTAATATCCATTTGCAGAATATGATGTTAATGGAATGTGTTGGATATTTTAGGCATTAGGACTTAACGGACAACGATTAATGGGTATTCCAATCATTGTTCAACCATCACAAGCAGAAAAGAATCGAGCAGGTCAGATGGCCAAAGCTGGTGCGATGGCTGCCGCCATGGCTACATCCACACCAGGGCCAATGAAATTGTACGTCGGCTCTCTACATTTTAACATCACTGAGGATATGCTCCGAGGAATCTTTGAACCCTTTGGGCAAATAGATGAAATTCTTTTAATGAAAGATCATGAAACAGGGCGCTCCAAAGGATTTGGCTTTATCACTGTAAGTATTTTATTCTTCATTAAGTCTTGAACAAACCTAATTGATAATTGACGACCACCTTTTTTATTTTTCAGTTTCATGAAGGGGAAGATGCCAAACGAGCGATGGAGCAATTGAATGGTTTTGAAATTGCTGGCAGACCAATGAAAGTTGGGTACGTGACGGAGAAATCTGAAAATAACTATTTCCACAATCCTCAGACATTTTTAGATACTGACGAAATGGATCGAGCTGGGGTTAATTTGGGCGTCACAGGACGGCTGCAGCTGATGGCTAAACTTGCTGAAGGTAATTTTTATTACCAGTGGTTAAGTTATATTGAAATAACAATGTAAACAAAACTTTGAGATTAGGGATGTAATAGAATAATTTGTTTGTATCTAATCATGCTCCAATCTATAACAGGGACTGATTTAAAACTTCCTGAAGCTGCAGCAACCGCCTTGAACATGCAAAGTCAATTTCCGCATGGAGTTCCTACAGCTACCACTACACCTACCTCTCAACAAGTAGTTGTAGCACCACCTATAGCCACCCAATGCTTCATGCTATCAAACATGTTTGATCCAGTGCAGTAAGTTTTCATGCTTGTCATGAGATTGTAAATAATAGCATAAATTGATCATATTTTGTGGTTATAAATTCATATTGTGTTTTGTTTCATGATTGCAGAGAAGCAGGAAATCCGAAGTTTGAAGCAGATATTCGGGACGAAGTTTTGGAAGCCTGTTTAACCCACGGAGGAGCCACCCATGTTTTCGTTGACACGGCAAATCCTGCAGGAAACGTCTATGTAAAATGTCCATCAATTTCTACAGCCGTCGCAGCTGTAAATACACTACATGGTAGATGGTTTGGTGGAAGAGTTATAACCGCCAATTATGTCCCACTTTTAAATTACCACAGCTTGTTTCCGGATGCTATAGCTGCACAAAATATCCTGCGACCGCGATCCAAATAAAATCCTTTACGAGCCTTTGAAGCCTTTTCGGTGTAACGATATGGTGGATTTACAGTTTTGACAGATTCTTGTTGATGAGTTTGTATAACTTTCGATTATATATACTTTGTAACTTTTGCTCTTCTAGCGTTCATATTATTGCCTACTATCATATTATATTCTCATATACTTCTACGAAATAAAACTATACTAATGGTTATCATTATAACTTAAGCTTCTACGTCCTACAATCTATTGTTATTAAACGGTCTTGCACCACTTGTCGGTTAAATGTAGACTTAATTCTTGCTAAGCCTAAATAATAAATTGTAATGAAATTGAAGATTCTTTATTTTTGGTCTCTTATTCTAAAACTAAAAAGCAGACATTGTGTAGGCAGATTTTATACATGTTCGAATGGAGAGTTGATGCGTCGAAGTGTCTGAGTCACGAAGAATATCAAATACAAAATAATATATGTAATCTTTTATTTTAAGCACTATTTGTAGCCTGTATGAATTGGTAAGAAAAATTGTAGACGTATTTTGTTGTTAAATTAAACAGATCTTTTGAGATGTATTGTTATTTCATTATTTCTGCAAATTGAAATTATTCTCATCTCTTCAGGGACATACAATTAAGTAATTGAAAATTTATTCATTTAAAAATCAGCACATTTTAAACATTACAATTCCAGTACAAATAAACTGCACACCATTTACTGTTAGTACATCTGACGTTGACAAATCAGTAAACCTTAGGTATTTTGCTATATCCTGGAACTTATGTTGTGATTTCATAAAAATCGTAGTGAAATAATGTATTATAATCCATTTAACGCAGCTTTTGCTGCTTTGCGTGCTAATTTACGTTCACGCTTTAGCCTAGCTTTAATTTCTTCCGGAGTTTCATCTGTAATTCCATTCGTTTCAGTCTGATCATGATCAAATTCATTTAAACTGTGACCATTTTGTGCAGCCTTTGCAGCCTTACGCTCTGCTTTTCGCTGCTTTTTCAGCTGCCTCGCATAGTCTTCATCTGAAATATTGTCAGCATTGTCATTCGTTTCTTCGTACTTCCGTTTCTTCGCGCTGTCCTTAGGAGTATTCACTTCAGCAACTTCTACTTCAGGTTCGGAATTTTTAGATTTCTTCTTTTTTCTCTTAACGTCCTGTTCTTCTTCAACAACGGAATCATTTATTTCGGAAATGCCTTCATCTTCGGCTTGACGTTTTTTAGATTTCCTCTTTTTCTTAGTGTCACCGTCTTCTATTGATTTTACTTCTTCTAGCATGATTTCAGAAGCTTCCGTTCCATTTGCATCTCCGACATCATGATGTTTCTTATCCTTTTTCTTCTTTTTCTTATCCTTTTTAGATGACTCTGCTCCGTTTTCGTCATTCTTTTCAGGTGGATTTGAATCCACGGGTGGCACTTCTTGTTTCGGCTTCAATTTTTCAGCTTCAAGCTTTTGTTGCTTCTCCAGTAAATCCCACACTTCGTTCAAAGTTCGCGGTTCGATACGGGATCTTCCTATGTTGGTCACGAAGTTCTGTGAGGTAGAACACACATTTTATTATTTTTTGAAAGGACTCGGATTCAATTCCAAGCATGTCTTAAGAAAGAAATCTTTTCAAAAGAAAAAACGGAAGTACCTTACACATTATTACAAGGAAATTTCGTATAACTTACAATGAATTTAGGTTTTTTTCTGGGAACATTGTCATGCTGCGTTAACATTTGCAAAAGGTTCCTAACGGCGGGTGAAAGTGTGTTTCCAGCGGATTTCATGACACCCTGCACAGTTTCCACCCAAGCAACTTGCTTCTTCTCGCCCTTATTTCTACTAGGAGGTGCTTTCCATCCTGCCGCCGCATACTTCTCCTCCTCGCTTACACATTTGGTATGACTTCGGAATTCATCTCCCCTGTTCAAAAAACACTTTCATTTATTAATACGTTGGTCAAATTAATGACCTTCCATTCGGTAATTTAAAATGAAGTTCATGAAAGTACTGAATTACAAATGGCCACAAATATTAAATATTTACACATTCTGAACATTTCTTTCCTTCAAAATTATATTTGTTGTGCATATATGTTACAGAGTTTGGACTCCAACAGTATGTCCCACTAGAATGCTAGAAAATTCTTTTCCCTGGGATATTTAGTTTTTGAAGTCCCCAACGATCAATATGACAACTATAAAAATTAATGTCTTACCTAAAGTCTTTATGACAATCCATGCATGACAAGTTGAAAGGTCGACATGAATGTTTGTCCACTTGGGGCTTTTTAATTGAGGACCCACATTTGTTACAGCAGAAAAACACCATTGTGATTTATATTTTGGATTTAATGGATCACCAAACTAAGCGATATAGCAGTTTCAAGCACAATAACCAAATAATGGTATCACCGGTCACAGACAATTAAATACAATCCATATATTTTAATTAAACACAACTTAAACGAATATTCAATTCTTCATATCTAATAATTTCAACACATTACAGTTGTGAGTTTTTCTGTGCAAAATTTGCACTGCAAACACTGCTTTCAACTCAACACAATCCACCCGCGTGGCTGTCTTTCCGTCTACAAAAAATCAAGCGTGGGCACTACAGTTGATTTGAATATTGCCACGTAATGTATGATCACGCTAGAGATAGTATTACAGTAGTACAGTTTTCAACACATAAGCATGCATGGAAATGCACGAAGGAACAACAGAAAATATTATAGAGTTTGACTTTCAACGATTATAAAAATACAAGTTCATGATAATTAATAATTGATGTAATTATAAGAATCCATAATTAAAGGGACCTTTAATTCTTATGGCTAGCTGAATGTCCCGATCAAATAAGGTCACTCTACGACACGCCATGGAAATTAAATAAGCGTCCTCCAAGATTCCAACCAAAAATGCTTCGGCAGCTTCCTGCAGAGCTTGAAGTGCTAATCCCTGATAACGAAGGTCAGTCATAGCAGTGATTCGGTAAGTCAACTGTCGAACTAGTCGCTGAAAAGGTAATTTGGGAATGAGGAGATCAGTTGTATGTTGAAACTTCCGAATTTCAATCCGGGCAAGGGCACCTGGTCGGTACCGTCCACCACCCCGATGTGGCGGGATCGTTTCTCGCTTCTTCCGTCGTTTCAGTCGGCGAACTGGTCTGCGCGAGGTCGACGCTCCTTGATTATCGCGTCGTCTTCTGACCGGACTTCTCGATCTGTCTGAGGAATTGCACGAAGAGGCTGGAGACACTGACCGGGATGCTGGAAGAGTTTCCCTCGAAATTCTGCGGGTGCGCCCACTTTGATTAGCCGGTGGTCTACCCCTAGACGATGGTGGAGGGCCTCTAATCGGCGGTCTAACCGTGGCAGGAGTGCGCGAACCTCTGCTTGTCGAGTCTCTGATTGTAGCTCTGCCACGAGCGATGGAATCTCTGGCTGGTGATCTGCCACGAGCGATGGAATCTCTGGCTGGTGATCTGCCACGAGCGATGGAATCTCTGGCTTGTGATCTGCCATGAGCGATGGAATCTCTGGCTGGTGATCTGCCACGAGCGAGAGAAACTCGGTCTGATTCCGAAGAAAACAACGACAGAGGTGAATGAGAGCCGATGCTGCAATCTCTCGACACAGGGGAACCATTAGAATCGAAGGACTGGCTCAGGGACGTTATACTTCCTTCGACTATATCCTCGGGACCAGGAACCGGCGGCGCTGGTGGAACCCTAGGCTGTGCATTTCCTCGGGCTACACGGTTGGCACCCCTCCCCCTTCCTCTTCCCTGCATGTCATTAAAATAATATTAATTAAACAAATGACTTATTTGGATATATTTTAATAACAATTCAGGCGTTCTTCTTCAGATTCAGTTTTTTGAAAGGAAAATAATATAAATATTAATAATCATAAATACAAAAATAAACCGTATAATGAATACATTATATAAATACGAAAACTTACCCTTGATGGCATTATCAGGATTTATTATATCACTATTGGAATAGAATTATTAGGTCGATATAAGTGACCTTAGCCTTTACAACCAATCGCGCACTAATTGGTGTCACTGAAGTGTTGTAGCTACCGAAATTCTAACGACAACTAAAATACACAGACTCAGACACAAAAGAAGACATGCAATGAAATCAATGTAAGGAAGCGCCACCCGCCGCCCAATCTAATTGTTACGTTTCATTGGTACACCATGATGAATTTTCTTTGTATGTCATTGGTGAAGGCATAAATATGCAATCTGCATTTTGCATGTAAAGTGTATGAGACATTATGGTTGGATGTATCGCAATCCCCCAACCCCCAACTGAACTCACATTACCCAACTAATTAATTATATTAATAGTATATATTAGATACTCCAGCTTTACTGATGACAAGACATCAGAATTAGACGAAAGGTGTAGAAAAGAGAATAAAATGGAGTAACGCATGGAAAATTTATAAAATGGATATTACGAACTTGATTTAATAATAGTTAATACAGAGTAAAAGATTTGCATTTTTTACGTTGTATTGAATGTATGTACAGTATGATTTTAAATTATTTATGTAATAAAGTTTACTTAATTTGCAGATAAAACTGCTGGTCTAGCAGGACAAGATTCTTTCCTTTCTAAATATCTCATAAAAGCATCCTCGAACACCGAGCCAATCGTTCTCTTAGCCCAAATACTTTTTGAGTTGCTGCTGTTTGGTTCTTTTTCTGTTGAGCTAACTAAAGTTGGAGGTGGGGAGGAGGGAATAGTTTCCTCTGGTTTTTTCTGTCGTGTGCTGTCGCGACGGTGATCTTCTCGCTTCCCTTCAGCATCTTCCCTGCGCTTTCTCCCATGACCAGACTTTTCGTCTTTTCTTTTGTCTCTATGATCACGTTCTCGGGATCTACGCATTCTATCTCTTGACCTATCTCGGTGGCGTTCCCTTGATCGATCACGTACCCTTTCTGTAGATCTGTCCCGGTCTCTTTCCCTATGGGATTCATGTCTCCTGTCTTTGTGACGGCGTTCATGACTACGGCTTCTGCTTCGTCTGGACTTTCTATGACTGCGATTCCGGTGTTTGTCCTTATGATGATGGTGTCGTCGACGCGACTCCCAGCTACGGCTTCTACTTCGCTTTTCTCTGCTTCCACTTCTATTCCTGTCTCGACTACTGCTTCTTCTTACACCACCACGAACCGAATTATCACTACCACTACTCTTCCTTCGTCTTCGAGCACCCGTTTC
The DNA here is from genome assembly GCA_034696945.1 of Lipothrix lubbocki. Classification (NCBI taxonomy): domain Eukaryota; kingdom Metazoa; phylum Arthropoda; class Collembola; order Symphypleona; family Sminthuridae; genus Lipothrix; species Lipothrix lubbocki. Next base: position 15,258 of record JAQGAK010002989.1, read on the forward strand.
CGGACTTAAACTTCGCTTTCCAGAGTCTCTACTCCTACACCTTTCCCTACTCACACTCCTGTTTCTTCCCTCAGGATCTTCATGTTTAACCTGAGAGAGATTAGACTCAGGGCTCCTTGTACTAGGGATATTTGCATCCTGTGCATCATTCAGACCCTCATCCTGCTTCTTCTGACTCGTACCCTGTTTATCCATTGGCTTGTCGGTAGGTGCAGAAGTCTGAGTTCTATACAGATGTCTGTAAAAACCACTGAGGTCTTTCTGCTTGGTCACATCAGTCATGTCTGTAAAGTAAAATGAGAAATAGCATGATTACGATTAAATGTTAAACAATACGTTCCCAAAGTTTAAACTTGTAAAATTCCTCACCATCAATTAAATCTCTTTTTCTCGCTTCTTCCAGTAATAGCTGCTGTTCTTCCATTTTCTTTCTGTAGGCACCAGTTACAAATGTTTCTTTATCTTGAAATTCATCTCCTTCTGCTTCTCTTTCTTTTTGGACTTGGCGTTCAATGCGCTGCTCATCTTCAAGTTTCCTTCTAGCGGCTGCTTTCATTAAATTGTCAATGTACTTAGGTTTTTGCTCCGATTTTAGTACTTCCCGAGATTTTATCCTTTGTTCATTCATGTCATCGTACACCTCATCGTACTGATATACAGTGGGGTCGTCACGGAGAGCTTTTTTGATAACTTCTTGGGCTTGCTTCTGTTGCAGGCTTGCATTCTTCTGCTTCTAAAATTTGTTCAAATGTTATTTTTAACTCTGTTTAATGTGTTTTATTATTCTCACAGCAGACAAGACAAAATAATATATTTTTATCCCTCGTGCACACTTACCTTTGTCGATGTATTCTTTTTATTCATCCATTCAGGTACATCCGAATCGTCTGAATCATCTTCAAGAACATTTTTTCTAAAGGGTGACGGCACTTTGGATTTTTTTGCCTTGTTTGGCAGTATTAAACCATACCTGAAATACAAAAAAGACTAAATTTAGTATTCGTATAAACTTCCTAATAGGAGATACTGCCGTTCTCGTTCCTGCAACTGAGTAGTAACTAATAGTACTAATAAATCAGATCATCAAAAATTTAATGATTGCCTAAAATTAATTTTTATACATTCATTTAAATCACATTTTAAGATCTGCGCCAATTCAAACGTAATGACATCAGATATTGATAAACTCATGCAAGTATACACAAGAATTTAGAATTTATTAAATCTTACTGTTTTTCGGTCATCGTTTCCTCTTGACAGATTAACAATGGTAATTGTGGGAGGTGATAATAAGCTGGAAGCAACAAGGTGGTATCCCGGAACTCATTTAAAAATAATTTATGAATTTCTGTTTACAATAAACTGATTAACTGATAATAAGATAAGAATCCCCGATTAATTATTTAGTTTGTTTACAGAAATTCCTCTTTCGTTATCCGGCACATGAACCTTCGGATTTAAACAAAACGTCCACAAATAAATATTACTGAAGAGTCAAATATCCCGGTCTTTCTACCCATATCATTCATGCTCTGCATGGCCATAGATGACGCACGATGTAGCAAATGTTTCCTCAAATCTTTTTGTAATTTAGTTTCTAATTTGTAAAATTAAGTTTCTCTAAAAATTATTCAATGTTCATTAAAGCAACTCCAGATAGTACGTTTACGATATTACGATTAATGATTATACTTATTTTGAAAATCAACCTTCCTTATTTTGTATTTATTTTGTATTTATTTTGTATTTATTTTGTATTTATTTTGTATTTATTTTGTATTTATTTTGT
>JAQGAK010002990.1:0-17046 GCA_034696945.1 Lipothrix lubbocki
CCTGATCGTGGTAAGCAAGTGTCATAAGATTTATCCGGCAAATGGCACCCGAAATATTGTTTCTCACGGGATTCGCACCCATCTGCACACAACTGCCCGCCTGACCCAACGGTTATGTGAAACAATGGCGGAAGGTAAGCGTCACAGAATCTCAAGGATAGAATTCTATTTGAGCAAGAAGGTAGATCACTCCTACATTCCTCGGTTGTTCCTGGTGAAATAACTTTGAATCGTCCAGTACAAGCCAGAGCATCATATACGACGACGCATGTTTGAACAACATCTATGGATTTGATTGTAAAGTTTTCTGAAAGCCTCGTGTCATTATTTCCAATGCTATAGCAATATGTATTGTCACCAAGATCCAGTGTTAAACTTGCTCCGGCATAGCTCTCCCTGTCATAAATGTGAGCAACGTGCTTCGGTTCTACAATTTAAAACCATGTTCGCGTTATACATACAGCGGTAACCTAAAATGCTAGACGTATTTTGTAATGACCAAATTAAGTAATTTACTTGTGAAAACGCAGTTGCCATTCTCGTTTATGCATGTTTCTCCAATGTGATTTTGATACTTGGGATTACAATAGTCCAAAATTTTTCTATGATAGCAATGATTGTAATCATAATGCGTGTTGCCATTGATGGGCGAACAATCGTTACATTTTGATCCACTTAAGGTTATACCATTTGAATCTCGGTCAGATTCGTCGATATCACAAAGACTTAGTGATCTCGCGTTTGTTTCTTTACCACTCCGTACGCATTTATCGAAGTTCCCCAAACAAAGTGCCGTTTCTACGTCTAAGACCAGATGTGATCCCGAACAACCAATATCGGCGTAGATGCGAACACATTCAATGCCAAGAAGTTGTACGGATAGGACGTTGTTGTAAAAATTAACGCCGGCAATACTATCGTGTTTGAAATTGTGACAAATATTACTACCGCCATTAAAATCGATTCTCTTGCGGTTACCAACATGATTAATTTCATCAAAAATCACCACATAGTTCTCCTGTCTTTCACCATTGTCTTCACATTCTGCAATTTTCAAATAAGAATAACAATACAATTAACACATCTATATTTTCAAATGTTATCATTCAGACAACATTTGTTTGTCATGAAATTAAATTATATAGCGTTATGGTTTTAAATACTATAGATGTAAAGTATTAGAACACCTTCGGTATCTTTGCAGCTGAGAGTACGATCAACTGCGCAAAAGCTCATGGACAACCACGACGTGTCATTATGGCACATGTGAGTATTTGAATTACAGCTTTCCATCCAAGTAGGGGCAAGCTCATCACGCTCTCCCGTGCAGTTTTTCGTTTTATAAAGGCGAATACAATTTCCATGCAGGTTTATTGAACCCATTTTTTTGAATGAGATGCCATGACAGAAACTAGCATTTGTGTAGCTGATATTTTGCTGGTTTCCTTGGTAGTGTTTTTTGTCATATAGTGTTACCATGTATGGTCGATCTGTAAAATACATATTCATTCATAGCTCAGTTGCTGTTAGAGAATAAAAGATACGAGATAGAGCTGAGCAATTAAGTTTGTTGCAGCAGACCACTATCAGAACATCGCATCTTCAAAATGTCTTTAAAATCAGTTTTATTTTTTGCCCTATACGTCAAGCGTGAAACGAATATGATTTGAAAAATAATATACCGTATAAGTAACTTGACTAATTTATTTTTGTTTGGCTACAATACTATCGGAGTTGCTCGAACAGAAGGCATATATGTGCAATATAAATAATAAATTAAGAGAATGCGTAAGCTCGTAGATATTGGAATTACCGCTATGTGAACAGGTTGAATTGCCAGAGCAATCATTGCCGAAGAAATCCGTACCAGGGCCTGGGGAACAGAAGTCCCAGGTATCCTTAGAGACCGCACACCAAAAGTAGTTCTTACCCCTCGTAATACAACGATTGTGGCATAAGCTTCCTCTAGACCCTTGTGGAAATGTATACAGAGCTTTCGCTTTTGTTTTGCAATACGTAACGGAGGCTATTTTGTCCCACCAATTGCACTCTTTCATGTCCTGTAAACAAGGAATTTCTTGGAAGACAACTGAATAACCGGTGCATCCGATATTCGTATACACTACAATGCAGCGGCCTTTGAGGTCCATGGATGCTGTTTTTGGGTAATTGTTTCTAGAGGAATCGTTCCAAAATTGTAAATTGTAGCATTGTTTTTCATTAGGACCTCCCATTTTGAAATACTGTCCCCGGTACCAAGACTTACTGTATAGCACAGGGAACCAATCATCTTCACTGTATTCTATTCTTACAACAAATACAAAATCATACCATTTCTTAGAATTAGAGTAACATTTGACTTCAACCAAAGTTGACAACAGGTTAAATCAACTTGGCATATGTGACAAGTTTCGTAAAATGTATAAAGAGTTGATTATAATCGTACCTGGTAAATCACATGCGCTGCCTTCACAACTATTCCCCAAATAATCAATCCCATCTCGTGGGACACAAAAAATACGCAAACCATTTATGGAATCACACCAAAAGTATGTAACATTCGTTGTGCACGGTGTTTTGCATGGTCCTGTGGATCCTGTTCGCGCCACATCAAGCTCAGTAAATGTGGCATTGCAATAACTCACAGAATACGCGACGTCGTTAAAGTTGCAAGGAGCTAAATCTTCATGACATTTAAAAGCTCCTCCTCTCATCCCTTGGTAAATTTCCAAGAATTCGTTGGTGCATCCGATACCTTTATACAATTTGACGCAATTGCCTTTTACTGCAATAGAAGAGGCAATGACTTCGAAATTTAGCTGGGGTAGATTAATACAAGTTGTCTCGTCCAAAAATTCTAGCTCAATCCATTTTCCAGTAAACCGAGGTAGCTCGTACAACACTGGATATTGTGTCTCCATTTTTGCTGCAAAAATTCAAATTATTATTTCAAATAATTACGGGGAAACAATGTAGGAAGAATGCAGGAATTGTTTGTGTAAGTTAGATTTTACCAGACTCGCAAAAATAATTTCTTACTAGTTTAAATAGCTTTTAATTTAAATTTTAAGGTAAATTTTAAATATTTTAAGTAAATCTTAAATGACTGAAGTAGCTTTTCTTGATTTTTTAATATTTACATCAGATTGTTTAAATAATAACAATGTTGGTACATCAATTTCAATAACCTTATTAAATAGATTATTTTAAAAATTTATTACCTTAAAGTATTTTTCAATTAAATATTTTAATTTATTACATGTTTTTAATTATAATTTTAATGAGTTGAATGAGTTTTAAAACAGTTTGAACTTTCTATCAATCAGATTTATCTGCATATTGAGTTATAGAATGTGACTGTTGTTTGCAAATAGCGTATATCGTCGAGGGAGGCGGAAAGTGCGTTCGTTGCTACAATGTGGGACAGCTTCATCATTTTATATTCAAGGAATGAGATAAACTCCACTAACTTCCGATTGCTTTGCAGTGGAACTTTTCAATACAAGTTTGCTCCGTTTTAGATTTTCAATGCAATTTAAAGGGGATATCCTATCCTATACTAAATTTATGGCGGATAATTCATCTTACATTAAGTTTCACATAAAGATAGCCCACTTTGCACCTCTACCCACGATATCACCGGCTAAATTACAAAAAACTGAAATTTAGTTGCCATCTTTTCTGAAGAACAAAATTAAATGGGAAAGCAATGAAAAACAATTTACAATTTTAAACAACAATTTTTATTTTTGGCCCTACAAATTTCGCAAAAACAGTCAATTTTCGCGGTATTTCACAAAATTGACGACAAAATTTTGCGGTATTCCGCAACTTTTATCTACAGTTCCTCAATTTTTGTTTATTCTGACTTTATTTAGCGGTTTTCAACATCATTTTCACCGAGTTATTTTCAATTTTGAGCAGTTTTTAATGCCATAAGTATATAAGAATAATTAAAAAATTTATTTTTCTAACTAAAATTGCCGTTTTTGTGCAATAAATTCCAAAAAAAGTTGTTGGAGTTTAAATTTCGCGGTATTGCGTGAAAAGTTTGTATATTTCGCAGTATTTCGCGTTTTTACACTATTTTCAGCGCATTTCGCGTTTTCCGCGATTTTCAAATGTAATTTTTGTGGTTTTGGGATGTTTGGATGTCCAATAAAACAATTTGCCTAGCTGGGAATACTCTATTATGAATTTTAAATTTTATTGTGTTTTTCGCGATTTCCCAGCCTTACATATAAGTACTGCATTTGTTACTTTTTGAGTGTTTAAATTTTTTTTACAAAATTGTGGCTTATTGTTGGTTAGTAGTAAATTAGAGTGTTTAATTAAAATCTGTCAAAAATATCACTTGTGCTTTGTAAAAAAACAAAATAGTACTTATGTTAGTTTAATCGACGATATTGTACCTGGAATGGAGCAATTTCCTTCACAATCCATCCCCAGGAAATGTTGTTCTGGTCTTGGAAAACAAAAATCCCACGAATCTTCTGAGACTTGACACCAAAAGTGAGCACTAGTTCTTACTTCACAAGCGATTAAACATGGTTGACCCCTAATTCCAGTTGGCTTGTCGTATTTAGGTGGAAACGTGGCATTGCACAGTCTTAGGGAGGAAGCCTTCCCGTCCCAGCAAAACGGTAATTTAAACCCGCATACTACAGGAGACTGGGGAGTAATTTCAAGAAATCTACCACCACAACCTACATCATCGTACACATGAACACAGGCGTGTTGAACATTAATGGACTTGGCTATATCATTAAAATTCACAGTGGGATGTGGTTGATGAAAGTATCCCAGATTAATGCAACGGGATCGGTCCGTATTTTCGATTTTAATACATTGTCCCGTCAAATTCGTTTCATCGCACAGTGTGATAATATTATTACGAGTTGTGGCACTTAGTACTGTACAGATAAAATATTATAATTTCAAAATGAGAGCACAGTTGATTTTTACGTTAGTACCAGCAGGGCTTCTTTTAACTCAACTCATTCTTATTCCAGTTTGAATTGAAGTTTGAATTACGTCATGATTTAATCAGGATAAAATAAGTATAATAAATCGCCAAATTAAATAAGTAAATAAAAAATCATCATCTAAGCTCTATTAAAAATTAAGTTCTATTTGAAATATGGCTACCGGTAACATTTAAATCAGGGTTGGCAAGGTGGCAAAACGTGGCATGATATAAATGACAAAAATGTGACATAAATTGACATGGCATAAATTATTTGTGCCACTAGTGGCATAAATTAAAAATATATTCAGAAAAAAATAATACTAATTTTAGCAAACCCGTTTAATATACACAATACACTCTCACAATACAATTCAATTCAATTCTTTATTAACGTGTTATTTCAGCTTCAGTACAATAATGACTGATATTCCAGCTGTAACACGACTATAATAAATATATCGAATATATTGGAATGTCATTCAATAATTTATAATAACTCGAAAGCTCCACGTAGATAATCGCCCGGCTGGACCTAGTATTTACGTAAGGGTAGCAGGAAATCCAATTAAGCTGACGACTTTATGCCAATGATCCCGAAACTGCATTGATTTTCTTCCGCATCTCGATACTCGATAGTTAACAAAGCTGTCGAGCTATACTGCTAAGCTAAGGCTGGTTGGTTTTGGTTGTTTGTTGCCAGGGTGTTCGATATTCCTGCATCAAATTCAATACATTTGCATCAAATATAAAATTTTTTAATAAAACGCAACATTATTTCATCAAGTTCAACATTTTCGTATCAAATTCAATAATTTCGCGTCAAATTCTACATTTTTAAATTATATTATAAATTTTAGCATAAAATTCAGTATTTGCACACCAATTCAATATTTCTGGATATAGTTTCAATAAATTGATATTTTGATCTTATTTATTATTTCTATATCATATTCAATACTTAGAGTAGATTGATTTAAATAAAAAAGTATCGAATTTGACAAATATATTAAATTTGATGCGAAAGTATTGAAGTTGATGCACAAATATTGAATTGATTGTAAAAGGATTGAATTTGATGCAACTGTATTGAATTTGGTACACAAATATTGAATTTACTACACAAATATTAAATTTGTTACAAAAATATTAAAGTTGATGCAAAAACAATAAATTTGATGCCAAAATACTTAAATTGATGCAAAAATACTAAATATGATGCACGTTTAGTAAATTTGATACAAGTTTGGTACATTTGGTGCAAGTTTGGTACATTTGGCGCACGTTTTATAAAGGTGCAAATTTATATTATTTGGTGCAAATTATATTTGGTGCAAATTTATATTATTTGGTGCAAATTATATTTGGTGCAAGTTTATTCCATTTGGTGCAAGTTTATAATATTTGGTGCAAGTTTATAATATTTGGTGCAAGTTTATAATATTTGGTGCAAGTTTATATTTGGTGCAAGTTTCTTATATTTGGTGCAAGTTTCTTATATTTGGTGCAAGTTTATTAAAGTTGGTGCAAGTTTATTATATTTGGTGCAAGTTTATATAATTTGGTGCAAGTTAATATTATTTGGTGCTGATTGCTGTTATAAATGGTGCAAGTAAATTTGCTGCTGAAATCTTATTTATTTGGTGCAAATTAAAATATTTCCCAATAACTCCATTCCGGGAAGATAGGAGCTATATTGAGTAATGCCCAGGCAGACACGATGTCATGAAACCAACCGTCTTTACCACTACCCCAAGTATTGCTAACGAGATTTGGTGCCATGGCGCAGTTCGGATTGTTACCGTCCACATCCGTTGGACAGGCCATGAAGTTTCCACAGAGGAGGAGGTGGGAATTTTGACATCCCGCATAAGTGCAACCTCTGCAGGAAATCCATTTGGCTTCGGGCGCAATGCCAATTCCATTAGTTTGGCCGCATATAATTCCCATGGAGTCCGTTCCTTCGTAAGAGTTATCGTTAGGAGTCTTGCCCCCGAAAGGAGGATCGAACCAGCCATATTCTTCACGATGATTATTCCTCAAAGCTTCGTGAGTTACTCGAACGCCGGAACTGATCGTTCCGACAACTACGCCTTCTCCCTTATTACCCCCCGGTGCAGCCCACACTTGAGGTGCACGAATCTTTTCCATGTTCCATTGCGTTGCATTTATTAGACTAATCGGTTGCATTTGCACATGCGCATTCTCTTCTTTGCGCAATGGAATCAAATTATCTGCGGCAATTTCTTTAATATCTTCCATCTTTTCAAGAGCGAGAATTGTATCTTTGTCGATTCCTTCGATGATAAGTTGGTTGGTCAACCAGGATTGGCTTAGTTTTATGTTCTTATTTGTATTTTGCCTTCTTTCTTCCAAGTACACCCGAACATTTTCTTGGACCGTATCTGCATGGTCCTTATGAAGGTAGTAGAAGGTGTTCAGTTTGGCCGATCTGGTAGTTAGAGTTGACTTAATATTTGAAAATTTATTTCGTACAGCAGCTACGTCGCTTTTCTTGAATGAAACTATGACCGTCGTTCTGTCTTTGTTGTTAAGAATTTCGAACACTTTTGGATCGACGGCAGGAGTTGCTAGGACAGAGCATGCAAGCCCGGCAAAAAATAGAATTACGAGTTTCATCTTGGTATTTGTTGCCACGGAGTGCTGATGCAATAAAGACTTTGCTTATGCTTTTATATGTCATTGATAAATTTGAAAAGTTACTGGGTACAACAATGTTTTGAAGATTATTTGATTTTCGTATGCACAATAATTTCAAGTGTTTAGTTAGGACATTAATCCAAACTGATCGGTTTATCACTGCTCATTATCTTGACAGCATTGAAATTACATTTCCAGTTAAGGCTTAATTATTATTTATCTGTTTCCCGAAACGGATTACGCAGATGGATTTTAACAAGAACAATCTTGAGTGTTGTTTGCTTTGCGAACTACTAATTGTAAGGTAAATCTGCAATCATTAAGGAGAAAAAACCAAGGGATTACATTATTGAGGATCATTTATTAAAGTAGTGGCCATGGCCACACTTGTAATTATTTGATTAGCGTGTCACTTATAGTAAATGCACATACACATGATTACTTTGATTGCCCTAAAAATTATCTGTATGTATACATGTATTGATGAGTGTTTTGTTTGTTGTTTTTCATTCAGATTAAATCGTCTTCCGTCATTGCTCTTGAGTATTGCTACAACGTGTTTGCCCTTTAACGAAACAAATTATAATAATCGGGATTTCACTTATTTAATATTATACATATATGCATGTACATGAATATGAATAGATGTAGGAGCTTATATTATGGAAAACTCTCATTGAACCCTTGTTGAAGGGTTACTGGTTGCAAAAATGAACAATCCAAATATTTACACAAACTGTTGCGTGAAGGGGCGACGTCAGCGCTCAGGGTTATTCCCGAGAGGGGTAATATACAAAGTTGTGTTAAGCTTATTTTAAAGCGCTGCATTACCCAGGAGTAAAAAAAATTTTTTTAATGTAACTTGTTCATGCTTTTTTGAGATACGTTGCCGACGAACGTGCGAACATGTGAACAAAGGGAATCTTAATAGCTAAGCTGAGACGGCCCCTAATTACATATTTGAATTTTTGGGGGCGGTGTCAGCACAAGTAAGGTCGGTAAATTGGACAAAATCGTTCCAGTAGTTTTTTTGAAAAAAATTATCAAAATTTTGAAGTTTTCACTTTTCTTACGCTAAGGCTAACTCGTTAACAAAGAAAGGGATTAAATCTAAACGTCTTAGAAAGGGATTAAATCTTGAACCTATAATTTTAAAGTTTTTTGAGGCCATTCAAAACGTCCGTTTTAAATATGTTTAATAAAATTAATCTATTTTTAATACCATTTGTTACAGTTTAGTTTAGCTTGTTGTTGTCGTTGCCGTAGTGCTTATGATGAATATATGTTTGAATGTTGTTTGTTTTGAAAATGTTTGTGAATGTCATATGTGATGTGAAATTGTGTATGAAAATCAAATGAAATGGCATTCACTGTCCAACGACGGTGAGGGAAAGTTACTGAGCAAAGGCTCTGTGGGGAAACGGGAAATAAAGAAAATTACGAAAATATTAAAGTGCACGTAAGTGCTGGTCCTTCGATAGTTAAAGTTCTTTGGCTTAAAAGTATAGAGAAAAAGCCGTAACATATGTATATGTAAAGGTATATATGTATAGAAGGTGATATACATACGAGGATTTGTTCAAAAAAAGTATTTTTTATCTACAGTATTAATACCATTGAAAATCAGACAGGATAATATTATGTCAGGATTGTTTTGGTTTTTGACAGGGAAAGAGAAACCAACGGGGGCCGTCGTCATGTTGTAGGAATTAATATTCATCAGGAGAAGGTTTATTGGGACGACCCGCAACTTCATGTGAGTGGTATTCGGCAGAGTGAATGTGGGAGGACGTCATAATTTATGCGGCATCTATATCTCCCATCTAATGAATCTGTATGTGTGAGTGTGAGAGGAAGCAGGAAAAATGTGTGTGCAAGAGAAGGCCGGGTGACACGAACATACGCATATATTACTGTATTACCATATCATCACATACATATCTAGCATACCTAGGTATATACCCAATAATTTTGCATGTATAGATGTAAAATATCATATACATATAAAACATGCATACATGTGAACACACAAGTATCCATTCATATTATGTGCCTATAATAGCTAAATGATACGGAAGTCTAAAAATATAAAGGTTTTTATGGGTCACTCTGATCCACGTATAATGCAAACGTGAAGAAAAAGAAGTGAGATTGTGATTAAACTCACCGAGCCATGAATCTAGTTTGAAATGGGTGAGACTTGGGAGTAAATGGAATGAGCATTCATCAGATATTCCGATTCGGTTCGCACCACTTTGCATGGTTCAAATCTTTCCTTGCTCACATTTACTAGAGTAGAATCATTCAGACTAACGTAATGTAGGTATGTGTAAAATTTTTATACAATCAGAAAATTTAGCAACACGTGCCAAGAGTTTTCCAATATATACAGCATATTTTTTCATACATTTGGGGTTATGCAATACTATAAACTTCAACATGGATAGACAAGACATATGTTACAAGCTCTGTCGCAGTTCCAAAGCTCATTTGAATACTATCTATTGTATATGTGTGGACAAAAACATTCAAATTACTTATTTTTATGCAAAGGAGTGTATGCACTCGCTCCTTTGTAATTTGAACTTTCGAGTGGAGCCTTGAAGTTGAAGAGTCACAGGAATTTCAATTTTCACATACACTTTGTGAGATAAAATTGCACATACATACGCCGCGAATCTAAACATGTAGGAGTAGTAGGAGTGCTGCTCTTGCTCTTATTCCACTGCTGCTGTCTGTTTGTCAACTCCATTGTGAACGCATTATTGTTCCGTGTGAATGTTCATATGCTTGCTTGAACATAAGTGTTGTGTAAAAGGAATTTGAACACGTCGTTCAATACAAAAATAAATATGGTTATATAAAAGAGAATTGACTTGACATCCATAAATGAGACTCTTTATGTGTGTGACTGCAACCATGCTCATCGATCACAATCAAAGCATTACTTTCTGCTAAAATCACGCTTAATGTAGCATTCATAATTCCACTGAATATTTACTGATTGTGTAGGTATTATGTATGTAACTGGAATTTTCCCCTGCTATGACTTTGCAAACGTCCAAAGGAGCATAGTGAAAATAGCCTGGAAAGCGCTGTGAAATCAATGCGAAACGATTGCGTGCTCTCCGGCTACAAAACAGCACACGTACGTTGCTGCGGCTGCTAAGCCATTGTTGAAGAATGAAAACATTACAATTCAGGAATTTCCTTTAAGAAAAGACTATCCCTTATTGTCAACAGGTTCGGGTAGACACAAGAGCAAAGCCACAATGGCATGCACGTTGTTATATCGAACATATTGCTCATATCTACGTATGTATATTGTGTGTAACACTGTATAGTTATTTCTGCCGCCTGCAAGAATTTAATAGAAAAAGGGCTTCTGTTTACCATCGAAGACTATTATGTTTTGATGTGAAATTGCATAGGATCCATTTCATAAAAGCTTTCTCACAGGCGATTTAAGGAAACATATATGCCTCAGGCGAACAGTTATGCCACTCTATAAAAATGAAAGAACATGCACACTGTCTTATCACACATATATAGGTAATGGTAGATAAACTGAAACAAGCTCTCTGTTAGTCTGCGTAACGCCCACCACCAATGCAACCGAGATAGTAAAAAGCTTTCGGAGAAAAGTGTAATTATTTATCTTTTATTGTGACTCTTAACCGACGATGGGACAAGAGCAGTGGTGGTGAACAAAGCCTGTCTCGTACGCCCGTCGTTCTCATTATAATCTAACAAGAACAACCAAAACAATAAACTTCGCCACGTAACCATACTTCATGCTTTCGCAAAACAACCAAAACACTGTACCTTGATTTGCTATCTGTTTTTAATCATCAGATCATACTCGGCTGGATGGACGACTGGAGTTTGAGTGCATGTCGTAGGCAATTTTAATAATAAATGCTACTCAATTTAATAAATGGGAATCATTGAAAAAGATTGATTGCTCTTTCGTTTGGAGTAAATGATCTGCCGTGCTATATAGTTCATATCTGAGTGCATGAAATCCTAGATAAACATCTTGTAAGGAGAATTTCCTGATCTAAATTTGTAGTATATAAATTCATATTCATATGCAAGCGTGTATATATCTGTATTTTCTTCTTCGAACTTATTTTCATCTTCAAAGAATTTTTGCTCACGAATTCCGCGCACATATAAACACGTTAAAATAACACAAAGAGAGATAAAATGACAGCCGAAGAACAAAAAGGTTTTTGATAACTCATCTTGCCATCAGCTACATGGTTTGATCTGAATAATAACTAGAGTGAGAATGGAGCGTTTATTTGCTGTTTGTGTCAGGTGCAATCTTACGGTGAGCATTACTTGCTGGAATCTGAAGTCAGCATGCAACAACTGGAACCAAACCGTGGAATAGGGAATGTCATGGAACGGAGAAGAACGGTAGAGTCTTTAAACAGAATGACGAGTTTGGTTTCTTCCTCTATGTGAAAAACTTGAAGATCACTATATCTTTGCTGACCTGTCTAGGCAATTCGTGCCAGGCATTTGAAAGGGAGATTAGACACTTTTCCTCGATACGCATACGTACACACCATGTCCTTTTCATGGTAGTCGAGCATCTCTATGTGTGGAAACTGTCGGGATTGTCGGGTGGTTAATCAAAGTCAACGTACCTGCCCGAGTTTGTATCTTGTCACATTATACACACATGCCTTACCTCCTGTGCCACACTGTCTACTCAGGTACAAGTGTCGGAAGAATAACATCAAGAAGCTTGTTTTTCAAGACAAACGAAGGATTAGCTTGAAGGAGTCGCCTGTGCTAGGTACTTGTGAAATAATAAACTGATGTAAACGAATCCTTTTCATATGTTTATCTTACAGGGATGAGCTGCGAGATCATAAGCAACTTCACTGTTTTTGTATCACTACATACATTCAATTAAGTTGAGAGCAGAGGCCTCAAAAAAGAAAATCCATGGAGGATACGCATCTACACTGTATAATTTGAGTACTATGGAAAGTGAGTACTATGTACAAGCTATTGCAGAGACGGCAGACAAGTAGCTACTAGAATATCTCTCAGTCTGCTGCCCAATTGACACGAACTATACAAAGGATTGATTTACCAATTCACTCTTTTTTCAAATTGTACATACCTGAAATAGAGTTCTATTGTGACGCAAATTGAACCACGTATTTCCAGAATATTTGCAATTTTTTCCTAACCACTTCTTTCACTGGTTGAAGCAACAGAAGGTGAATCATTTAAAGGCGGGCAAATGGACGTGAAACGTGAAGTGTGCTGCTACAATAGCAACATGTAAGAATTAAAATTCTTTTAAACTCGTCTTCTATTGAAGTAGTTGGCTAAGTAACAAAAACTTGAATGGTGGTGGCCTTTGTTCCGTCTTTAATTCTAATAGCTCTTTGTTTCATCTACACTGAATCAGTAATTTCTGCGAAACAGTTTGTCTACGCATGACTGCCTAGACAATTACACTCATTTTGGCTTGTTAAAGTATAGAACCCTATGAACAAGTTTGTAAAACTGGGATGAAACTTTGGCTGACAGGTACATTAGCATAAGTGTGCAGTCACTAAAAGAAAATTACAATTCAGGGAGCATCAAGTTTTTTCTTCTCAAACAAAACTTAAAATTTGAAATTTAATGGCGCAATGGCTGACACACTTGGAAATACATCACGAACCAGCGGACCAACTAAGTCTTTTATGAAATATACGTTGTTAGCGATGTACAGATAGTTCCTTATACCCTTTGACACTTTAACCACCGCTGTCTAAAAAGTAATGAACTACTTACAATATAAGTGAACATACATCTTGTATAAATACCATCAGTTTTTTCCATAGCATAGATATATATATCATTGAGTATATGCGCTACTTACATAAATGACACTGGAACACTCATCCCCTTTGGAGCTCTCAGTATAGTAGCTTTTAACCCGCTTCGTCATCGTGCATTTGCTAAACGAAATACCTATTTGCTATTATTGCCCCGTCACTGTAATGTCGGATGTAGCCATCCTTTCTTGAGCTTTGTAAAATGAATGGGGATTTTTCATCTACTTTACCAAGTACATATACTATATCTACTTCATCCATAACTGCTTGGGCGGAGGAATGAACTTTGGAGAAAGACAGGGCTTTTAAAGATGAACATACACAAATTCGTGGGTCGAAAGTACATACTTTCTATGCCAACCACGTTCACCTTTTTTCTTCGTCACCGTCACTTTTCCAAGATCCTACTTTGTCCATTCTCCCAGACTTTCTCCCATTATTGTATGTATATGAAGCTCTACCTTTGCACTACTATTGTGCAAGTCTTCCTTGTCGATTTCAACTTAAAAGGTTCGTCCTCAGGGATGTAATTTCTAAAGACTCCAATTGCATGTAGGTTCCTGTTCTGCCTTTTGCTCAACCTGAGCGGTTTACTGTTGACCTTCATACGACTTGTAAATGATGGTAGGCGTATCACAAATGATATCTGTCCGATGTAGAATTTTTCAATGGTAGGTTTTGTTAAAGAGGGAATAATACAACTTCTGAATTTTACCAACTTTTTAACTGCAATCTAACCAGTAGATCTCTTGAAGTAGTATAGTGAAGGGTAGTATGGAAGAATAGTGAGTGGAGAGAAAGTAGTAGATAAGCTCTCAGAACTCTCTAAAATACCTGCTGCACGGTGCTCCTGGGATTATTGTGAAAGGTTACACATAGAAGCTAGGAGCGTTATTACAGTATTGAATATAGTTTGTATATCAGTGCTACAGATTGGAACACTACACAATAGAGTAACGTAGATAGATGAAAGCGCTATTGTAGACAAGAAATAAAGATCTTAATACAGTTGCACAAGTCCGTCTACTATGCATTTGGGAATGACTCACTCTCGAAGTTTATTAATAAAATAGTGCCATTTTCTAGCATCCTTCCTGTTGCTTCATTTTTATATACAATAACAACCTAAGACATGGCTTTGTAGCAAAACGAGACAAATTCATACGAGGGAAAGATACTAGTGGAGTGAAACAAGTTTTGTGAAATATTAATGCATTTATTTTTAAGGACTAATAAGCTCTGAAGACTCCTAATGGATCTTGCAAATTGGGAGTATCTTACATACGGAGAAAGTTTTCAAATATAGAGGAAATAATTCAAACAAAAGAAAGTGCGGCGAAGGTCATGTTGTTAGAAGACAAGTGCCAACAGCCAAAGTTAGGAAAGTTAAAAGAAATTTGAATAAGATTATGAATCCTTTCAAGATGCATATGATAGAGCTGTAGTTTAAAACACGATGAAGGAGCAGTATGTTGAAAGTATGAGAAGGCAAATGAAAGGACTTGAGCAATAAGTCATGTAATATGATTCGTGCTTGGAAAAGCCCATGGAGATTTTAATTTCAATTATATATGGCTTACCCGTCCGATTCGATGGAGTAGATGTATTATAACATTGAATTTCGTCTGGACTCAGAGTGGCTTCCACCTCTGTTAAATTCAAACGCCCTTCTAGGTCTGCCTCCATCTCATCTCCCAAATCGAATCCCGTCTTTTCAATCTTGTAGCGTCTCCTCCGCTGTTAAATGATTCACTTCAAGGTGAGCTCCTTATTTTCCGGTTCAAATCAAGTTAAACCACAGAGCCTTTGGTCAATCAAATATTTTTCAACGGCAACTCTATGGAGCTGAGAGATGGTGATAAGGCTTGCCCACTCAGAAAATCTGTCCGCTTTCCCTTGAAAAGTCTAACGGAGGACTTGGTTTTAACTTAATCTCTCCCAAAGACTTTTTATCTTCTCCACGTTTCTTCGTTCAAAATCCTGCATTGGAATAAAAAGCCATTTATGCATAATTTCCATAAATCTCACTCCAACAAGAACTAACATTAGGCACATGACAGGCTTTGGACTGTAGGTAGTTGTTACAAGAGGGCATGTTCTTAAAGATATTATACTTAAACGTTTATAGTCAAGAAATTATACAAAGGACGAACTGTAGAAAGCAGAGCGACATGGTATATCTATATGAAATACCACACAACTATGATAATAGCATTCACCAGCTTTGCTAAAAAACATTTTTATTCGCTCGACTAAATTCACCCCAGAAGAGAAAGAGAATTATATGTATAGAGATGGGTAGCAGGATGGGATGAAAGAGAAAACCTGCTAATAAAGCTATGCATAGAGTTTTTGTCCTCGCACCATTATTTCCCATCGCTATGTTTTATTTTTCAGGGAGCACTTGATGTAATATTCATGGGGGAAAGAATTTGTATCTTGTGCTGAATACAAGAAGCGAATCAAAAACTACGAAGAGAGTAGATTTTTTACTAGGATTTATACATTTTAGCTTCTTGAGCGTGCTTACACATATGCATGGGAAATCCACTCTGACTAGATTACTTATTTACTCTGCAGATGCTCATTTCAACCGGATTTTCTATTATATTTCACATAAATGGACGTTCAGGGATGCGGAATCAACAGGAGACGATTCGTAATTTATTCTTTTACATTCAAATTATCACTACTAACGTTTACGAGGTTGAGTGATCCTGTAATTTAAACTAAATGCTTGTGATAACTCAAGGCTATTTTTGTTGTGATCCCAAAGCATTAAACTATTTACCCAAGCCATTTTTCTACTAATCAAATAGCGTTATGTTACCGAGAATCAGCCTTTGAGTCTAGATGGCTTGGACGTAGTTCTACTTGATATCTTTTACATGTTTGTTAATGGGAACAAAGTTGTGCAGGTGAACTTAACCTATTAATCGTTGAGGGACATTTAATTTTGGTATGATTAACACTCATGGGTCGACACAGTAACTCATTACAAGTCTGATAGTTACTATTCTGTGTTAATTATCAACCCTACTGAGACTTTTAGCCCTCAGTAATGTGTAATAAGGGATAAAATCTCTACTAAGTAACATGGGGTTAATTTTTATTATATTTTGCGACGTCTCAACCCTTTGGATCTTTCTTTTTCAGACAAGACTTAAATCCCTAGGCTTTCCCAACGGATTGACAGATTGCTACAAAAGCCGCGAACAACCTGCGTTGAAACAAACCTGTAGTCGGAGAGCGATGAATGCATGTGACAACTCCTTTGGAATTGTTTTTAACAACAATCAAAAAAGTTTCCTAGACATAAATTTATTCCAATGAAGAAGTAATTCACCAGGATGCTTAGATGTTATAGCTTAATCTCTTAGTATGTTATTTTCACTAAAATTCATAAGCTTCGACTTGTTAACCTTGATCATTATTCATGGTCGGAGCTTGAGCCCTGAAGCAGAAACAAAATGAAAAAGAAAAAAAAATGCAGTAATTTGCTTGTACTCGTCTATTTTTATGTTTTGCAAATGAAGTCAACGACACATTATATTCTGTACAGGTTTG
>JAQGAK010002991.1:0-17045 GCA_034696945.1 Lipothrix lubbocki
TGGGCAATTTGCCGGGGACACTCAAATATGTCCACTATGTCGAGTTATCCCTTATAAAGCCATCCACTATAGCGAGTCTTGACATATTATTTCAATTACAGAAGAAAAATTACAAACATAATATTGAAGTGGAGCAAATTGTTATGCACATTTATTAATTGTTTTACTTACTTTGCATTGAAAGATATGAGATGTCACAGTAATTAGTCAAATCTAATGATTGACATTTCAAAGCGATTTAAAAATTATGATTGTGCCAATCATTTTTTTAGCTCATTTCTCATAATAAACTAATTCAACCAAACCGTATAAATAGAAAATAATTTTGCAGTCTTTTAATTTATTGTAGTTGTTTAAAAATCTGACTATTGAAAACAAAATGAAGCAATCTAGCGTTTTCCTATTTTTCGTCATTTGCGTCGTCGTCCTCCAAGGTGAGTTTTTGTTATTTTTCTTGAAGGCACACAATGTAGTTTAAACATTTTAAAAGGAAAAGGCATTTACTGGCATTTTGTGTCTCTAATTTATTATTATTTTAAATGCAAAATGGTTTTAATAAAAGGGTTGGTTATGATTTTGATTTGCTTTGACGTTATCAAATAAAGTTAATTTTAAATGTTTGGGCATTTCATGAACTATAACTTGGAGTTACAGCAAAAGGGCTGTTGAAACATATACTTTTTAGCAATTACGGAAAAACAAAATAACCCCCTTGTAGTAAATGTAATCACTTTTAATTGCTTCCTGTTTTTTTCCACAGGATGCACAGGGACGCAGACCAAGAACGCAGAAATTAACTATATACACTATCCAACTTTTACAAGCGAGCCAAATTACCTTTAAGCTCATAGATGGTTGTGCAACAACAGTCAAATATTGTAACTTTGCACGTTGCAGTGGAGTAATTCCTTTATTCTATAACTACGGTGCTCCTCCTTCCAAAGTTGCCTACAAGGACGGTACACCATTTAGCCCGGATGAGTTTTGTGTGTAGACATTTCTTTCTAGGAAGATACTGCGGGTGGTCTTCGAAAACAATTTTATTAAAATATTCAAGAAAATTACGACGGGATTGTTTTGTACACTTGAAAAGAATAAAATGACGTTTAAAGTGTTTGGTTTTCCTCTAGCAGCAATAGCACGGGCAAAGGTTTTACAATTGCTTGGAAAATCCCCGGCAACGGGATCGAGGATACCGGGGATTTCCTAATTAGCAGCTAAATCTTGGACAATTTGACTAGTAATTCTGAAGTTATGGTAGTGCAGTTATATTATTTACACACCTCGTAGAGTTTTCCGTGATTATCTGTAAGTGTGTTGAATTTATTGTAACTTTTAGTTTAACAAATTGTAACTTTCAAAGCACATTTTAATAAAAATGTTCCCATGAGGAAAAATGTATCCCCAAGCAGCGTCTATTCGTAAAAGTTTATTGTTTGGGACACCAATATACTCATCATACTATCATTTGAAGAAACATGACATGTTGCAATAAGTTTTTACTGCAACTTAACAAATTTGTCCACTTTGCATGTGAATGGAATTCTTAAACATAAACTCTAATTTAATTACAGTTATTGCCCTAATTTTGAATTTTAGTGAATTTTCTGGAGAAATCTAAAAAAGAAATTTTAAATACTTTTTAATAGTTTATATTTTTATTACTATTTGTTATATTTAATAGTATTTATGAATATATTTAAATGTAGTTCACAATTTCAGACTTACTAGCATTTAAACACAGTAACTATGTCATCAATAAGAATCTGTATATAAGAACGCCATAAGGACCTCAGTACATTTAATTTAAAAAAAACGAGCATCCCAATGAAAGAAGTCATATTTACGAAAAGTACATTTTTTTAACAGAAGAAGAATTTTCGTATACCCAAAATGGGGAAAACACACAACACATAGTAAAAGAATAAAAATCACTGAAGTTGGCAGAACATTGGAACAACAATGCAAAAAATGGAAAATTCAACTTTAGTTTTCTTCGCTCACCCCTTCAGCACACATATTTTCACTTTCTTTTTCCCAATGTAGTGAATTTCTTTTAGAAGTAAATACAAGTGTATATGCATGTACGCATGTGTGTACACTTGGGATGATTTCATATGTTTGTATCTTGTATTGTATAAAAAACTCGCAGGTACGGAACAATTTCTCGCTTCTATTTCCTCTACCAATATATTTCACAATTCTGGAACAAAACCGCATATAAGTGAAAGTCGCTGGGTGAGAAAGTGCAGGAAATAGTTTTGCTACAAAAGACAAAATAAAAAAAACTAAATAGAAAATTGCTATAGTAGTTAACAATATAAAAACAAATTTTTTATTTCTGGAACGAGATAATTTGCTAAAATTTTATACAAAAATCGCACACCACTGAGCCCTATTTTGCTTGTAGACATTTATTGCCGAAGCTAAAATTTCTTTACTTAAACTACTTTTACATTCAGATTATTTCTGATACATACAATATTGAACAATAGTAAAATAATAGCTTATTTTGAATTCAAGAGAGGTAGATTAAGCATTGCACAACAAAATTTCCTTGGAAAACAAAATAAAAACTCAGCAACTTTATCAATAATATTGTATTACATTGTTATACATTACATATTTTAAATTGCTGCAGTTAGGGAATATAAGATTAAAAATACTCAGTGTTTAGAAATACGATTTTTAATTTGCGCTGCCTTTAAATATGTATTCGAAAAGTGCAACTGACCCACATTGTAGCTTAGTGAAAATGGATACCCCATCTTGCATTTAGGAAATATTGAAGTTACCTACGTCCATCTTGCATCTCTTGAGTAGCTATATGTATTTGCACTGGTATTTTATTATGTTTTTTTGCAGGGTGTGCTGGGTTTGAGAGAAATAATATGGAAATCACTACCACAACACCAGTCATTGGTAATTCCATTACGCTTTTACAAAAAATTATATCAACACACTACGATTTCGCAGAACAGAAAAATAAACATTATTATTACGACGCTAAAATTATAGTGGAAACGGTTATATCATCGTCCAAATTAGCTGGAAAGTTTGACCATTACAAACAAATATGCTCCCATACTATACAAGTCAATATTTTGTTTATTTATAATGTGTTTTTAATTTGTTTTCTAACTGTATTTTAATTCAAACCGCAGCCGACAGAGCAAGTTTCTACCTTAATTCGTGTTTATTGAAAAGATGGAAATGTTATTGATGCGAATTTGCTCAACAATTTGTTTTTAGATTTTGTGGCTAGAAATCCGGACCTGTACCAAATTCGGACGTGAACACTCCCTTCCCTGTCCTTAACCATGTTTGACCATTTGATTCGCAATGGCACATTGAAAGGTTTTACAGTCACGTGGAAACTTTTGTTTGGAAATGGGGTTAATGGCAGTTGGGATTTTATGATCAGCAGCTATGCAAATCGTTGATCTAGCCATAATGTTTTAATGGACAGTGCAGTATTATTTTAATTAAAAATTATTTAAATAAAATTTACATTGTTGATCATAGGTAAAGCAAGGGATTAAAATTATTGTGATTTTTTCTTGATCATCGAACAACTATAAAATTGGTGTTATTCCCAAAAGTCCGTAACGTCCGCCTTTAAAAACGCCTTACATTATTTTTTACATAGTAAATTAATACGGGAACGTAGGGGGAGTGAGCGACCTCCTGGTAAAATGTATACATTGCGTAGGTAATGCGAAGGGATAAAATATATTTAATTTAAAAACGAGCTACAATCAAACGAAATGTTTTTCATAGAGAAAATTTTTGCATACAGTCGGAGTAAAAGGAAACTTTCCTAAGCCGTATTTGCATAATAAAAATTCAAGATCCTTCCACTACTTATTTTCTGTGCTATTTATACGGATATCAAATTTTTTCAGTAATTATTAAAAGTTGATATTTTATCTTATTTTATTAAATTTTTGTAAGCAAATTATCTGTTTTGCATTCCCACCAACAAATTATTCATTTATACAGATATTGTATGTAATGATAATTTTTAGAATCGCATTGCATATATATGTATGTACAAACCAACTTACGAAAGGCAATGCTATTTATTATCAATAGCGCAGTTATTTTTTCCCCACAATGCATTTACATGCAATATTTATTGACCATTGACCACATCATAATTTTTCCGTGAAATCCTTATCACACTGAAGTGTGCTTAATCAAAAAATTGTAAAAGCTGAAATCAAAGCCCATGGATTAAATATTGCACAACACAAATCCTGTCGAAAACAAATTGAACATCAATCGACAACGTTTGCAAATACATAATATTTCAGATGAAATAATAAACTACACAAATAAAATGAAGTGGAGCAAATGGTTGCATTTAATAATTGTTTGACATGGTGTGCATTAAGAGATATGAGTTGTCACTGTAATTAATCCAAATAATATGATTGATTGCACGAATTAATTCATACAGTGGAACCTCGCTATAAGAGGCCTCTATATATAAGAGAATTCTCTCTATAAGAGATCCTTTGGGCTCATGTCATACATGGTTATATGCATACGAGCTCTCTTTATAAGAGAATTTCTATATAAGAGACAGATTTTCGTGATTTATAGCGTTCTCTTATAGCGAGGTTCCAGTGTATTTTGTCAAATCTACGCCGACACCATTTTCAATCGAAGTTCCATTTAGCGAATGTGGGATTGACTTGCCAAATTAATTGACAACGCCAGAAAAACATTTGACATTTCAAAGGGATTTAGTAATTATGATAGCGTCAATCATTTTTGACCTTATTTCTCATGTTAAACTACTTGAGCCTAACGGTATAAATAGGAAAGTATTTCGCGATATTTTCATTATTTATTGTTTAAATCTCTGACAATTGAAGCAATCTAGAATTTTTACAATTGTGTTCATTAGCATCCTCGTCCTCCAAGGTGAGTTTTTGCTATTTTTCTTAAACGCACACATATTGGGTTAAACATTCTGGAAACGCAAGATATTTATTGATTTTTGTGTCCTGAATTAAATCATTAAAATTTTGAATGCAAAATGGCAGGATGCACAGGGACGGAGACTAAGAAACCAGGAATTAAGGTGATAAACTGGCCTACATTTACAGGTTAGCCAAATTAACTTTACGCTCATATATGTTCGTGAAACAACGTTAACATATATCACTTTTCAGGTTGTGGTGGAGTTATTCCTTTAGTCCATAACTACGGCTGGGTATCTGCTAAAGTTGCCTACAAGGACAGTGCGCCATTTAGCCCCGATGAGTTTTGTGTGTGGACATTTCTTGCTGAGGACACCGCGGGCGATATTCAAATAGACTTTTATGAAAATATTTAAGACACTTTCGACGGGATTGTTGTGTACACATGGAAAGATTCTAATTTCACAAGCCACAAGATGTAAGACAACAATTGATTTCATATTTAATAACTACGACGTGAAACGCTTTTACTGTTTTTTCTAACGTACAATTACATTTAAAGTATTAGGTTTTGAAAAAAGTATTATAAAAAATAATTTAGACATGGAAATTCACGACTTACAATAGACGTGCAACATTTTGCTGTTCTTTTTCATCCGATTACTCTTCACAATCCAATGGTTTTTATTTTAACGTTGCGGTCAAAAAAGCTGGGGATGCTGGTGTCCTTAATACAAAAGCTTACTTCTCCGGACAAACCAACGGCGAATTTACTTACCCAAGGATCATCGGCCAGGAGAATTACGATGGGGATAAGCGCGTTAGTGTGGTTTTGCACGGCCCTGCCGAAACACCACGAAAAATTAGGGTATACAGTTTAAGGGATTTGGACACCGAGAAAAATTGTGACTTTGTGGACGTCTACATACTGCAGCCGTACTTCTTATTTCCACCCTACAAATTCGTAGGAAGGTAAAAAAAACTATCAAAATATAATAGTCAAATACTACAGCGGAAAAGTTTATATTCGCATCTTATTGAGCCGTAGAGTTTGAACCTTCAAAAAGATTTTGCTGCTGCGACTGTCTTTATCTTTCAAATTTATTTCTCTGTGAAAGCGATAAACGCCAGTCGTTGTCAGAAATCTGATCTCGTAAAGAGTCCCGTTATAACAAATTGCCACTGTAAATTTGGTTAATAAAAAACATTGAAATGTTAATAATTTTAATTTATTTTTTTAATTTGTAGATATTCTGGCCAGAAATTCGGAATTGTGACAAACTCCGAAATCATTACGCCCTACCCTGTGCTCTACATATTTTCCTCCAGCAGTAACACCACGGGCAAAGGTTTTACAATTAGCTGGAAAACCTTTAGAAACGGGACAGAGGATACTGGGGACTTCCTACTTGGCAGTTAATTCTTGGACAATTTCACCATGAATTAAGAAGTTGTAGTAATTATAGTTCATTATTATTTTATTTACGTGCCTTGTAGAATTTACAAAGATGGTGAGTATTTTTAATTTAAGTAAAAGAAAACTTTTAAGGCATTTTACAATAAAATATACGTACAGGGGAAAATGTATCTTGAAGCTGGGTCTAATGGTACAAATTTATTTTTCGGTTCACAAATATTCTTTAACATTTGATGACACATCGTATTTCTTTTAGATTTAATTTTTACTGAGTCTTCACACTTTTGTCCGCTTTTCATGCCGATGGAATTCTTTACAGAAACTTAATTTTGATTATTGTTGCTTTAGTTGTTTAATTTTACTGAATTTTCTTGAGAAATCTAAAATGGCGTAAATATATTCACATTTGCATTTTTACTCAAATGTAAATACGTTTTACATTTAGAATCATCAATAAGAATTCTTATATAAGAACGCCAAAAATAAGGAGTTTAATATATGAAGTTAAAAAAGAGGAACATCCCAATGAAATAATCCACACTTGAAACAAGAAAAATTTTTGCCGGGAGAAAAGTTTTCGTTTCTGATATCTTGTAATGTATAAAAATACTCCCAAGTACGGAAAAATTTCCAGCTTATATTATCCCTATTAATATATTTCACAAGTCCAGAAGAAAACCGGAAACATATGAAAGAGTCTGGTCGATAATAAGTAAATTGAACAGTATACCAAATTAATTGTTAAATTATTCGTTAACACTGTTACAAATACCTTCTATCCCAAAAAGAGTGGAATAATGTCTTATTTTAGCATTTTGTTAATAGATACTTCTGTTTTCTTCATTCGTTCATTAATCAAAAATTTATGCACAGAAACGTGTTGTTTTATTCCAAAGATTTTAGAATTATTGGAGTAATACCATATTTCACCTGAAATGATGGTATGTAGAACATTTTTCATTTGAGATATACCACCATGCAATTCGAGGAACAATATTTGGTTGCTGTTAGTTCCAGTGTTGTATTTACCTAATATTCAGCATGATGTTCAGTGCAAAATCCTGATCACACTGAATGTTTTAAAACAGACAATTCCACGTGATGAAATCATACGAAATAAACAATGAACAGCAAAATTTCCTTGGGGAAACAAAATGAACAGTCAGCAAATATATCAATTAAAGTGTAATTTGCATAACAATCAAGAGAGTAAAACCGTAAAAAGCAGATGTATGCGCTTATTGTTTTTCCAAGAATCTGTGAATTAGAAAATGAAGACAATTGAATTAAAAAAACGGTTTATCGCACTAATTAATAAATTTTAACCTTGTCAAATCCGAAGTTGACGCTGTTGTCCATTGTTCAATCTGTAGTTATCACGCAGTTCCGTTTGGTTAAAAGCAGATTAGTAAAAACAATTATCGTTTGAAAAACATTTACTATAATTAGAAATGAATAAGTAATTATTAAAATATTATTGTTCTATCAAAAAATTTTGAGCTTGTTTTTTAATAATAAAATACTTTAACCAAATGATATAAATACAAAAGGTTTCGCGAATTTTTTAGAAGTTTAAATTACTCCAGTTGTCAACAAATTGAAGCAATCCGGCATCGTTTTACCATTCCTGGCCTACTGATGTGTCATATTTCAAAGTGAATTATCTCTATTTATCTTTTTATTTTCATTTTAGGAAATAAAATTAAAAATAGCAAGTGTTTATAGGGATACGATTTTTAAATTGCATTGCTTTTTAATATTTATGAAAACAGTCTGACTGACCCACATTGTAGCAACATGATTGTGAATACCCCATGAGTGCAAAGGAATAATGTACATTTAAATTTAAAACATGGCACAATCAAACGAAAGAGTATTCTTCATTCTTAAGCCGTGTTGTCATAACGGAAATTTAAGATGAAGTTTCCTTCCGCTATTTATTTTTCGCGCTTTTTCATATTTTCCCATCGAATATTGAACGCTGATATTTTATCATTTTGCATTTAAGGTTTAAAAGGAGATGGCTTTTTTTGCATTTCACCAACAAAATATGTATTACTAGATATTTTATGTACTGACATTATTTACGGTTACATTTTCATATGTACGAAACAACTTACGAATAGCAATGCCGTTGATTATGAATGGCGCAGTTATTTTTTAATTACAAAGTACGTTTAAATGCATATCGTCGTCCTCCAAGGTGAG
Source organism: Lipothrix lubbocki (assembly GCA_034696945.1). Classification (NCBI taxonomy): domain Eukaryota; kingdom Metazoa; phylum Arthropoda; class Collembola; order Symphypleona; family Sminthuridae; genus Lipothrix; species Lipothrix lubbocki. Next base: position 8,557 of record JAQGAK010002991.1, read on the forward strand.
TTTTTGCTATTGTTCTTTAAGGCACATATTAATTTGAACGTTTTAAAAGGATAGAACATTTATTGACATTTTTGGCCTTAATTTAATAATATTTGAAATGCAACATGGTTTTACTTAAAGGGTGTGTACCGATTTTAATTGGTTTTGACGTGATCAAATAAAATAAATCGATTTTAAATATTACGGCATTTAATTTTGAAATTACATTGGATTTCATGAACCAAAATTTGAGTTACAGCATGAATGTTTTTATAAAAGCCATTTTAAATTCTTATTAAATCCTTTAAATATTTTTTTGATGGCACTAAAATTGATTTTAGGACTTAACGTTAAGTCCTATATTTTGAAAAAATCAGCGGGAAATCGGTTGCGCCCGGCTACGTTTTTGTAACCGATGCGTCCGGATACCCTTGTTCCGTCGCGCACGGATACCCTAAAATATCCGAATATACATAGTATGTGTGGTTGGAAATTTCGAGATATTATAGCATAAAAAAGTCCGTTAAAAATTGTTGATTAAATCAAGGTGAAATGGTAATATCATTGCAAGTGTTTTTCGTCAACACCAAGGGCAAGTGTAATCAACTGTCCTGTGAATTTTCAGTCAGAGGGATTGATAACACTGAGGATTTCATGATTTGCAGCTAAACTGTGGAAAATTAGGGTATATGTTTTTGGGTTATAGTGCTTTTTATTTTGGACAATACTCACCTCAGTTAATCAACTCAAAGTTTAGAGCTTATTTGAACAATTGTTTTTGTGGTTGAATGCATGTTGAACGTAATAATGACGTCAGTAAAAATTTAGATCAAAACCATTACAACAAGATTCTTGCGAACGCCATGAAGGTTATTACTACTTTGTAATCGAAAACTCGGCAAAAAACAAGAATCGCTTAATACAAACCACACTTATTTCAATATTCAAATAAAAACTGAGTTTTCAGAATTGTTGAGGTAATACCATCTTGCACTTGAAATTATGGTGAATAAACCAATTGGAATTAAAGATATACTACCTTACACTTCACAGAGCAATGTGTAGTTATCTAAATAGTCCCACTGCTGCATTTAACTAATGTTCAGCAAAATGTTCGATGAAAAATCCTCATCCCTTGGTAGTATTATCAAAAACAAAATTGTAAATAATGAAATAATAAGCAAAAGATTAAATATTCCACAACTTTCCTTAGGAAAACAAAATGAAAAATCGGAAAATTTATCAATAATATATTTTACATTAAAATAAAAACAGTAAAATCGTAAAAAATCAGATGTATGCGTAATGTGTATTCCTCATTTTTAAGCCGTCTTGCCATTATAAAAGATGAAGTTTTCTTTCACTATTTTTTTCGCGCTTTTTTAAGTTTTCCCATTCAATATAATATGGTACGCTGATATTTCATCTTATTGCATTTATGTAAGGTTTAAAAGGAGATTTGCATTGCGTATTTTGCAATTCACCAACAAAATATGTATTTACAGATATTTTATGTACTGTAACGAATCTTTTTAGGCGGCTCAATGAAAGATTCGATACTTTCCTTAATTAATTATATTTAATATTACGAAGATCCTGGGTGGAATTTTAGCGTCACCAATATATTTAATTATTTATTACGAAGAATCCTGGGTGGTATTTAGCGTCACCAATGTCGAAGCGTAGATAGGAGGAAATTCCATCTCCTTAAATAATATGCAAAAGAATTTATGACATCAAGGTTAGGTGCGTCTTTATTCGCAAAACCCTAAACCAAGAGTGAATAACAGAATTGTGAAGATGAGCTTGACAAGATTACAATGGTTATTGAAATAGCGTATTCGAATTGATTGGTTATGTTAAATGTCAAATTCATGAAATTAACAGATATTGTTATATTGTTAAATTAAATTTAACAATATTGTAGCTAAGGAAAATATAAAGAATAATAATAATCTTTATAGTACATACAAGTAGCACAATACCCCACAAATGTTTTTAGGGGAGCCTTCATCTCCTTGTAATATAGCATATTCATTTGTAGAATATATGTCTCCTATGTCCATATGTATATTCCTAAAAACAAACTACTAACTATGTCCATACAGGTACATACATATTATACGTAATGTACCGTCTAGTGTACATGGCGGAACAACAAGAACCACACGGGAATTACCTCTACAAGTATCTATTAACGCAAAAGAGCAATATTATAAATAACTCTGCCACACACACACACAAACACACACTACCACACAAATACACTCGAAGCATCAAAACGCATTATACATATGTAGATACATGCGTTATATCTATACAGACGGCACTGAATATAAAATCATATACAATCGGCAGACTCGAAATAACATCATATGTATAATAACACACATAAGCGTACATATGTCATTCCACTATGTGTGTTTACCCACATCTTCACACTTCCTCACCGTATACATGTAGAGATATACATATAATTATGTACATTTTACTATATAGAGTTCCAATCCTAGAACATTCCCCTTAGGTGACACTCATCGCAAATCTATGCCCTTTAACGCACTCTCCGCGGTCTCCGGCACCAGAAGACCAAGAAGACTTTTTACGCTTATGATGACATTACATATGTAGGTACATACAATATAGTATGCATTACATTATACATGCTGCGTTTTAAAGGACGTTTTTCAGGATCGAAGGAACTTGGGATTGGAAGTGTATAGATATAGATATATACATAGGTATGTGGACATGGAGTACATAATATGTACGTAGCTTAATGAGAGTAAGCTATGTATGTGGAGTGCTGTGGAGGTGGAGGTGGGACATATATAGAAATTCACACATGTATGGAACATATGAGTACAGATGCATGCAATGTATTTGTGTACAGTTACACTATATGCATGATTTGCTTAATATAGACTTCACATAATATGGTATAAAGCGTACGCAGCGCCGTAGTTAATTTTTCAATCTGGCAACCAATCTGTCACCAATTAGTCATAGTGAAACTTCATTAAGCGTGAAGAACTGGGAATTGAGTTCGTCTCCAGAGTCACCCAAGTCACTTGACAGAGTCAACATTCTGCATATATCTGTATCTGTGTGTGTGTGTGATCACATGTAGGTACTTAGGATCATACACTTATACATACACGATGAGCCTATGTACCTACAGGCAAGACATGCTCAATGAGAGAGCAGCGGAGCATCGTAGGGACGCAAAATTCCAAGCGTCTTCAAAACTTGAACAACAAACTACAAACATATGTACACCCATGTCATATAAATGGCCGTACATAATACATCCCACCTCCCAAGTTAACACAGTTCATATTTCAAACTTGGACTCTATCCATCTTCCCACCGAACCCAATTCCAACTCCAACTCCAGAACTCCGGGTCTGTATGTGTAGGCATACATATGTACGTAATGTGTACGACATGTATAATATCCATGTGTCACATATGTGGGAATATACAAGAGCATCTCCTTGCCTACGAGACAAACGGAATATTATGGGATATGCTCCTTCCTCCCGTGCTATGTATATCTACAGATATAATACACACATTACTTCATCTCCAATTCCATTCCATCCAGCCGCGGAGTTTGCATACTTGGACGGCATGGAGCACACTTAAAATAATTGCTTGTGGCCAAACTACCGTAGCCAAGGCAGCCAGCAAGGCAGGAGAGTTGACGGAGCTGAAGGGAGAGGCATTTTAAAAATTACAAAAATCGCATTATTATTATTATTATTGCTGGATACCATTTCTCTCCAGAACTTTTTTTCTCTCTCCACTATACATATACTACACACGCCGCCATATGACTTTTGCTCTTTCCTCCCGACATTTTCCCTTTGCCTGTACGTACTTCTGTTGTTGTTTTTAATAGCTCCAGCAGCCTCTTCTTTCATCTTCTCTAAGTGTCTTTTAAGAATATTATTATTTTAGGATTTCCCCATTTTCATTAGCAAGAATGCATAATTAGAGCAATTCTTTTAAAAATTCGGCATTACAATATAGTCATTAATTTAATTCCATTAAATGCATCCCTTCCATTTAATTCCATCCAAAAAATCATCGAGGACAAGCTTGTTAATTATTTCAGAAAATACAAACAAAAACATTGTCTTATGTGAAATTAAATGTGGGGGAAAAAGAAGGAGTCGAATTTATTGGAGTGAGCAATAATACACAGCTATTGGAATATTGTACATACACCAAGAATAAAACATGAAAAATGAATAATTAAAGCAGAAAATAACAATATACACAATACAGTCATATCATTTGCATGTGTTCATAACGACGTCAGAGAGTTTCGCACGCTCAAAAAAAAAAAACTTTGGCCATTGCATTGCAAAAAAAATTAAGCCCAAGGAGCACGGGTAAACTCCCTCGGTGCTATTACTACACACTACATACATAATTACATACTGCATATCATTCGCGAAGGATCCCAAAGTACCAATTTCTATACCTTCCAAACAGAGAAATCCGTACTTTTTGATACTTCGCCAAAGATATATGTACCTACATGTGGAGGGACGCATAAGCATAAACAAAAGGAGACACACAATCGGTCGTTCCACAAATATGCCAATCATTTTTACATAAATATACATAATAATGCTAGAGCTACAGAAAGAAGTAAGAAGCTGTACAAAAAAAAATTCGGAATCAAGAAGTAGTAGTGTATTCCACTACTTATATAACAATGCACTCTAAAGTAACACTTGTGTCAGAGGGTTTGACGTCGTCGCCAAGCTTTTTTTATGCATGCAGGATGAATTGAGTACATAAAACACATAGGGAAATACTGTTGATAATTATAATATTGTATCAACATAGTATACAAAAAGCTTTTACACATTAAATCACATACTTAAAATACAATTTAATGACATCTCATCTATACTTTAACTATACGAAAACAAATTGTGTATAGATTCCAAAGGGCAGGATGATGGCATGACTGGTGTGTTTGTTGTATTATCATTATTAATACAAAATATGCTATCGAAACAGAAAATATTACAAGTATGTTACTCATTCCTTTTTATTCCTTGAACGGAAGGGAAGCAGCGGTGTGATTTCTGGAGAGAGGACGCTGCATTTGGCTTTGAAAATAATAAAAAATTAAAATAAAAAAAATATAAAAAAATATAAAATAAAATAAATATATAATTAATAATACTATAAATATTATAAATAAATTGAGAAACAGGAAATCCCAGCAAATCCACCAGAAGAGCTATATAAGAAAGTGCAGCGAGGACGGACGACGGACAGTGAAAGAGCGTCCGAGGGAATTAAAAAATACACACACACACACACACAAACATAGGGAAATTAACATGCGGGATTGGCCTCCCCTCACGACGACGACGACGACGTCAAGAAACATCAAAGAAGAAGAACAATATTTGTCGTAAAACAAATTATTACAAAATAAAAAAAGCAGGAGCTTATTTAGAACGTTTTAAGTGTTCCCTTCAAGGTCAGTACAATAACATTTGTATAGAAATTATTACACACACCAGACAAGTTAAATGCAAAAAGTCAAGGAACATTTCGCTCAGTTGCTCTGTGATCCAAACCCTAAAAAATGAAAGCAACCTTTATTGGACTGGCTATAGCTCTGGGACTCACTGCCGTTCTTCTAACTCACTACGGAATTGTAAGTCCGATCAAATCAAACCACACACACATTTCATCATCAATAATATTGCATTTAATTATTATGCCTATATAAACATCTAAGGGGCCATTCCAATTCGTTAATCATAATACAAATCATTGATCCCGTTCAAATTTCAGTTTTTTAATTTCTAAAATAAAATTAAAATTATTTGTTTCCCACTTTGCTTCCTCATTACTACAAAGCATGTAATAGTATTTATATAATTTCCGGTTTAATAAATGTTTTTTTCAGAATTGTCTAAATGTTACAAGGAATGTGTAGTTAAATCATATGAGTCATATACATGTGTGGTGTGTGAATTCCGTACTTTTCGATGTCCCACATGTCATTCATGAGGCAGAGAATTATATTATAATTTAGCATTGAATAATAATTACAAATACCCAATGACGCTTGACAAGAAGCGAACTTTTAAATACAAAAGAGAATCAACACAATGTACTGTGGAATGCAAATTAGTCAAGTTGAGGAATTTTATTGACAAGCCAAATGCCAATGTACAGCTTATATAATATATGCAATAACAATGTATGGCCATTTATTTTCGAAAATGGCTACTTCTTCTTTACATTGTTTAAATATGTGAATGCATATACACTTTTTTTTGAAAAATGTATTATATTTTTATTAAATATTTTTATGGAATTGCCAATTTTGCATCTACCCAGCCTATTCAATTCCGATTAAACAGTGTTTCATTATTATTGATTTTTAGGTTCCAATTTTTTATGCTCTCCCATCATATATGATTATAACATAAATATTTTTTTATTTTCATACTTATTATTTTGTTTACTTCCTGATTTAAATTTATTAATTGTTTATTTTATTTTGTATTTGTTTGATTTGTATTTATTTTATTTTGTATTTGTTTTATTTTGTATTTATTTTATTTTGTATTTATTTTATTTTGTATTTGTTTTATTTTGTATTTATTTTATTTTATTTTGTATTTATTTTATTTTGTAATTATTTATTTTAATTTACTTTGACTTGATGAAAATGTTTCTAGCTTCTACAAATATTTTTGTAAAGTCGCCATGTACATCGTTTCGTATTTACGATGTGACTTTTCTCCTATTTGGACAAAGCAGTCTTTACAACTTCAGTGCGTGTCTTTTAAGAATTTTACCTAAACTTTCCGTCTATACTTAAAAGGTGAAACTATGTATGTAAAAAAGACACCACCATCCCGGTGAATCCTCATCATCTACCAGGACGCTCTGGACGTGACATTGAAATTTCCAGGGAATTAAGGTCTGATTTCCCGGAGAGTTGACGTTCGTGCGTAAATTATGCGAACATGATCCAACTTTTGTGGGGAGGATTGTGTTTCAAAGGAGCGAGCAAACTTAATATGTCCACTGTACTGTACATACAAACGCATGTATTGTTAAATGTAAAGTATATTATTAGATAAACTATGTATAAGTAAATAAGTATCTGTAATAATGCACCGCTTGATGCACTATTCCGCCTGCACATATGCAATTGCATATGCACACTTGAAGGGTGGGAAAAGTTTGTGATGCACAAATTATCCTTGTCAAATGAGGATTCGGGATGACAAAACTCACGTCTTTTCACTGCTCCTCCGCCGTCACAACTTTGGAGGAAAGGACTCAAAATCTCAAAAATACATACATATTATATAAGCTCGTTGGATCTTATACGGATTGGCTATGCACGAGTGATGCGTTGCATTTTGTATTTGATTTGAATAGTGTAGTACAAACTCTCTTTTATGCATTTCAATGTTTGAAAGGCAAGCTGTGAGCACTTATGCACTTCAAACGCAAATGCATTATGCACTTTCACATGCATTTCTGATTTCTCCAGGATTTCATTTCAGTGTGCAGAACGCCATCTCCGAAGGATGAAGCAGCAATTTCCAGGCAAATTAACTTAAACATACATAAATTTCCGGCTTTGACCAACAACGTTTCTCAAAGCCTCCTGCATACACGAAGTATTACTAGAAAATTCAGCAATTTTGTCTTTGAAAAGATGTTTTGTGGAATAAAACGAAGCTCTTTTCAAACTTTCTTGTCGTCAATTTATAACAAGAGTAATGAACCTTGAAGGAATAAGAACTATATAGAGAATCTTGAATCGTTCCATGGCTTTATGCATATTGAATAGGAAGCATGATTTGCAAGTTTTTTCTTAAATTTGTATTCCTTACAAGGGGGAAGACAAAAATTTATATAAATATGATTACTTTTTTATTGCTGTTTAGTGTTTATTCGTAGTGTAGCTTACATATTTCTAAATGGAAGTTAGACAAAAATGTGAACATTCTACCCGCCAGAGTTGAGATAAAATACCACCGATTGCTATTGTTGTACTCTCCGATCCGATTCTTTTTTTTTCAACGATATCTATAGGAGCATTTACAAATAATAGACAGGGGGCTTCCCCAAGAATCATATCACAATGTAGATTAAATCACACACACAAAAGTATTTTTGGGATAGTCTGCAACCCTCGACAGATTCTCTCTAGTGTCTCCCCTTGTTATACACAAGATCAGACAAGATGCACTTTGACAATGTCACACGCCTCGTTGCGTTCACAATCTTCTTTTTCTTCCCTCTTGATGTCTTCTTCCTTTTGGTGTGTGCATAATACAATTGATTTAGAAAACGTTAAAAGAGTCGTTAAAACTAAATCTGAATAGTGTAACTGCATTAAAATTATGTAATTACTACAAAAGGTTATACAAAAATTAATACAAAAATTAATACAAAAATTAATACAAAAATTAATACAAAAATTAATACAAAAATTAATA